>PVIY010033195.1:0-28285 GCA_004026745.1 Myrmecophaga tridactyla | reverse complement strand
AAACTAGCGACTTATTTTCACACTGATCAATTTTTAAAAATATTATGGGCTACATTTTACTTTTATTTAAAATTAAAATACACCTAAATGAAATAGATTACCTAAGATGATCCTATAACTACTAAATACATTGGATTCCTTGTTAAGAATCTTCCAAAAAAGAAGCTTCCAGGCCCAAATGGTTTTACTGGCAAACTTTACCATACATTAAACAAATGAACAAATATTAAATGTATGCACATAATTTTTTCTAGAAAATAGAAAACACTTCACAATTCATTTTATCAACATTATCCTGATACCAATATCAGCCTAAAATAATACAAGAAAACTACAGCTAAATCTCTCTCATGAATATAACTACAATAATTTTCTAAGAACATTATAAAATTGAATATATATATATTATAATATACCACAACCAAGAGGATTTCATCCTGAGGAAGCAAGTTGATTCATTATTAAAAAATTAATCAATGTAATCAATCGATTAACCATATTAGCAGTCTAAAGAAGAAAAAAACATATGATAATTGTTAGAGAAAGAGCATTTGATAAAGTTCAACATACATTCATGATAAAAAGATTCTGAAGTCTGCTAATGGGCATATACAAAAGGCTACAGCTAACAGCATACTGAATAGTGAAAGACTGAATGTTTCCTTAATATGAAGAATCAGGAAAAGATGTCCATTCTCTCCATTCCTATTTAATATCACATTGTAAGTTTTTACCAGAAAGGCAATTAAAAGAAAGAAAAAGGTATATAGATTGTAAAGTGGAAGTAAAACTGTCTCTATATACAGGCAACGTGCACACAGAAAATTCAAAGGAATCTACCAAAGTCTCCTAGAACTGAGTGAGTTTGACAAAGTCACAGGATATGAGGCAAATGCACAAAATCAGTTATATTTCTATATATAGTAGCAATGCACAATTGTAAATTGCAAAAATTAAGAAATAATACCATTTTCAACAGCTCCCAAAATGGAATGCCTAAGAAAACATATGCAAGAGCTCGAGGGTGAAAACTACAAAAAATTTGGAAGAAAGAAATGAAAGATCTAAATAAATGGAGACAGAGACCATATTTATGGGTTGCAAGACAATATAGTAAAAATGACAATTTTCCACAAATTTATCTATAGATTTAATGCAACTTCAATCAAAATCATAATAGGATGTTTTACAAACTAATTTTGAAATTTATATGGAAAAGCAAAGGACAAGAATAACTTAAACAATTGTCAAAAAGAAAAATAAAGTTACCTGATTTTAAGAACTACTATAAAGCTACAGTAAGCATAACATTGTGGTGTTTGTGAAAGGATATACATATAGATCAGTGGACTGGAGTCCCAAAGTAGACCAATACTTACATGGTCAATTGATTTTCTTTAATTAACACCTTTATTAAGACCTAACTTACATACCATACAATTTATTTATTTAAGGTATACAATTAAATGGATATATTTTAGAATATTTACAAAGCTGTACAACCATCACCATAATCAGATTTAGAACATTTTCATCACTGCCAAAAGAAACTTCATACCTACTAGCAATCATTCCCCATTCTCCCCATCTCCTGGACAGTTTATATTTTTATGATATTTCAAAAGCATTTTAATAGAGAAAGGACAGTCTTTTTAACAAATGGTGTGTTAACCATTGGAGTATGCAATAAAAATGAACCTTGACCAAAACCTCACACCTTATGCAATAATTAACTTGAAATGGATCATAGATCTAAATGTAAAATGCCAAGCATAAAATTTTATAATAAAACATAGAAGAAAATCTTCATGATCTGTGGTTAGTCAAAAAGTTCTTAGCTCAGTCACCAAAAGCATAATCTACAAAAGAAAAAAAAATTGACACTGTTAAGAGAATGAAAAGATGAACAATAGATTGGGAGAAAATACTTGTAAACCACATCTCCAACCAAAGACTTGTATCCAGAATAAACAAAGAATTCTCATAACTGAATAGTAAGAAATGAATACCTAAATTTTAAAAGAGCAAAGGACACAAACATTATCAAAGATGAAAAACAGATGATAAATAAAGACTCCAGGGGAAGATGGAAGAATAGGGATCTCTAAGACTCAGTTCTTCCACTAGCAGAACTATTCAACAGGCAGGAACTGTCTGAAACAACTATTTTGAGACTCCAGAGGCTAGAAAAATAATGCACAGCATCCAGGGAAGAATGGGAGGAAGAGGATAATCAATTATGATAAAGAATAGTAAATTGCTCTCTCTGCCCAGCAGTTACCAGTACCCATCCCCCTCTCTCAGCCCCTTGCTGGCTCATTGATCACAGAAAGGGACATAAAAATCCTCTTTCCCCAAAACAGGAGTGTGCACCGTCAATCACTGATCATGACTTTTTATTAGCAAATTCAGAGAGGAAGGGTCCCATCTCTGAGGGCAGATTGTTTCAACCCTTTTGGGACATGGGCAGAAACGGTGGAGAAAAAAAGATACAGCCCTTCCTCAGGGCTGCAGGGGACAATTAGCTGAAGAGCTGCATTTGTTTGGCAGGACAGGAAAGCTCAGCATTGGAGAACTGTCAAAGAAGCTTTGGGTACTCTTCCTGATCTCCTTCCTAAGGCACTCTGGAGCTGGTCTGCTCATCTGTGGGTCTCTGGACCTGTTTTGGCTAGGAAATCCCACTCTGAATTTGCCCTGCAGGGCTGCTTGAGACAATGGAAGGAGCTATGGAGGTGGACAGTTTGGGAAAATGGCCTACTGGCTTCAAACCCACAGGAGAAGGAATTCAGTCTTCTGGGAAACAGAGGGAACAGCCAAATGTCTGTGAACAGGGGAATTCTAAAACAACCAACAAGAAAAAGTCCAGGATATGACAGAGGCCCAGAAAGACAGGGAAAACTGCACAGTCCATTCACCTTGGGCAGACATTCCTGATAGGAGGACTTAAGCTTAAGAAAATCTCTGTCTTATCAGTCAACTGGTTACAGAACAAAAAAAAAAAACAGACATCACAGGGAATAAATCCCTGAGTTAACGTTTTAAAATATTAAAATGGAAAGTGAGCCACAAGAGAATAGAAAACAAACAGTAAATTATGGCCTATCCAAAGAAAGAGGATAAAAATACAGAAAAAAAAGAAGAAAATGAGAATGTGGACATGCAGAACCATGCCTCTAAAAATGCTCAAGGAGATAACAGAAAATACAGAGAAAGAACTAAAGGATATCAGGAAAACAATGAATGAACAATGTGAGAAACTCAACTGCTAAAATAAAAAGGGGTAAAGAGACTAATATGAACAACTATATATCAATAAATTAGATAACCTAGATGAAATGGAGAAATCTGTAGAAAATCAAGCTACCTACATTGACTCAAGAAGAAATAGAAGATCTCAACAAACTAATTACTATAAAGACTAAATCAGTAATCAAAAACCTCCCAACAAGAAAAGCCCAGTACTGGGTGGCTTCACAAGGGAATTCTACCAAACATTCCACAATGACTTAACCTCATTCTTCTCAAAGATTTCCAAAAAATTGAAGATGAAGGAACATTCTCTAATTCATTCTACAAAGCTAACATAACCCTCATGGCAAAGCCAGATAATGTACCACAAGAAAATAAAACTACAGACCAATATCTCTTACAAATATAGATGCAAAATCCTCAATCAAATACCAGCTCTCCAAACCCAACAGTACATTAAAAGAATTATACACCATTATCAAGTGGGATTTACCCCTGGTACCCAAGGTGGGTTCAACATAATGGAATCAATTAATGTGATATATCACATAAACAGAATGAAGGAAAAAGCCCCATGTAGTCATCTCAGTTGAGACAGAAATGGCATTTGACAAAATAGAGCACCATTTATTGATAAGAACACTTAGAACACTAGGAAAAGAAGGAAACCTCCTCAACGTGATGAATGACTTACATGAAGTACCTACAGCTAACATCCTACTGATCGGTGAAAGACTGAAATTTTTCCCTCTAAAATAAGGAATAGAACAAGGGTGCCCATGTCACCACTATTACTCAGCATTGCACTTGAAATTTTTTCCAGAGTAATTAAGCAAGGAAAAGAAATAAAAGGCATCCAAATTAGAAAGGAAGAAGTAAAACTTTCCCTATTTGTAGATGATATGATCCTATATACAGAAATCCCTGAAAAATCCACAACAAAGCTCCTGGAGCTCATCAATGAATTTAGGAAAATGGTGGGGTACAGCTCACCACCCAAAAATCAGTAGTGTTTCTATACACAAGCAATGAGCAATAATAAGAAGAAATCAAGAAAATAACCCCATTACAAGAACAACGAAAAGAATCAAATATCTAGAAATAAATCTAACCAAGGATGTAAAAGACTTGTACTCAGAAAAGTACAAAACATTACTAAAGGAAATTAAAGAAGACCTAAATAAATGGAAGAATATTCTGTGTTCATGGGTTGGAAGACTAAATATTCTTAAGATGTTAATCCTACCCAAAGCAATTTATAGATTCAATGCAATTTCAATCAAATTTCCAACAACTTTCTTTGCAGAAATAGAAAAGCCAATCATCAGATTTATATGGAAGAATAAAGTTCCATGAATAGACAAAGCCATCTTGAAAAAGAAGAATTAAGTTGGAGGACTCACACTTTCCAGTTCTATAACTTATTAAACAGTCACAATAATCAAAACAGCATGTTACTTGCAAAATTACAGACATATGGACCAAGGGAATCCATTTGAAAGCTCAGAAATCAACCCTCACAATTATGGAGGACTGATTTTTGACTAGATGTCAAATATCACTCAATTGGGAAAGAATAGTCTCTTCAACAAATGGTGCTGAGAAAACTGGATCTCCATTTACAAAAAAGGAGGACCCTCTCTCACACCATATACAAAAATCAACTTCAAATGTATCACAGACCTTAATATAAGAGATACAACTATTAAGCTAACTCCTAGAAGAAAATATAGAGAAATATCTTCAGGACCTGGTATTAGGCAATGATTTCTTAGACTTTACAACCAAATCACAAGCAACAAAAGAAAAATAGATAAATGGGACCTCATCAAAATTTATAATGTTTGCACCTGAAAATAGGTGCAAAACAGCATAACATAGTAAAGCAGCATACACAATGGGAGAAAACATTTGGAAACCACATATCTGATAAAGTCTTAATATCCAGAATATTGAAGGAAATTCAACTTAACAACAACAATAAAACCCATTAACAAATGGGCAAAAGACCTGAGCAGACATGTCTCTGAAGAAGTTATACAAATGAGAAAAAAGCACATGAAAAGATGTTCAACATCACTAGCCATCAGGGAAATGCAAATTAAAGCTATAATATAATACCATTTCACACCCATTAGAATGGCTGCTATTTAAAAAAAAAAGGAAAATTAATGTTGGAGAGGATGCAGAGAAATAGGAACACTCATTCATTGCTGGTGGCAATGTAAAATTGTGCAGCTGATGTGGAAGACAGTTTGATTGTTCCTCAGAAAGCTACGTATATGACTATCATATGACCTGGCCATCCATCTACTAGGTATATACCCAAAGAAATTGAAAAAAGGGACTCAAACAGATATTTGCACACTAATGTTCATAGCAATATTATTTACAATTACCAAAAAGATGAAAGCAACCCAAGTGCCCTTCAGCCCTTCAGCTGATGAATGGATAAATGAAATGTGGTATACCTACAATGGGATATTATTCAGCTGTAAAAGGGAATGAAGTCCTGATACATGTGACAGTATGGATGGCCCCTGAGGACATCATGCTGAGTGAAATAAGCCAGATACAAGAGCACACATATTTCATTATCTCACTGATTTGAAACAATTAGAATAAGGAAACTCATGGAGCCAGAATCTAGAAGATGGGTTCCCAGAGGACAGGGTGGGGATAGGGAATGGTATTTAAGTCTTAAATTATTTAGGGTTCTTATCTGGAATGATGGACATGTTTTGGTAATGGATTGCGGTAGTGGTAGCACAACACTGCAAATGCAATTAACAGCACTGAAATACATATCTAAATATGATTAAAAGGGGAAAGGTTAGATTTTATATATATGGTAAAAGAATAAAAATATTTTTAAAAGTCCATGGAACTATATTACACAACATTGTATGTTAAGTTAAATCACGGACTTTAATGAATAATGCAGATATAAAAATATGCTATCATCAGTTGCATCAAATACTCCATACCAATGCAAGGTGTTGGTGGTGGGGTGGTGTGTGGAAATCCTGTATTTTATGCATGATTCCTCTGTAAACCCACAACTTCTCTAATAAAAGAAAATGAAGTTAAAAATAAGCATATGAAAGGATGTTCAGTATCATTAGTCATTAGGGAAAAACAAGTTAAAACCCTAAAATGATAGCACTGCATATATTTTAGAATGGCTAAAATAAAAATATTGCCAATACCATGTACCTTCAAAGATTCAGGGTAACCAGAACTCTCCTATATTGTTGGTGGGAATAATAATAATGATTAGCCACTTTGGAAAACATTTGGCATGTTAACATAGGACCCATCAATTCCACTCCTAGGTGTTTACCCTGGAGAAATAAAAATCATGCTCACACAAAAACCTGCCCATAAATGTTTGTGGAAACTTGATTCGTAATTGCCCCAGACTGGAAATAACCCCAATCCTTCAGTGAGCGAATAAACAAACTCTAGTGGATCCATACATTGGAATGCTACTTAGCTATAAAAGAAACGGACTATTCATAAATGCAACAGCTGAGATGGCTCTCAAAGTCATTAAGTGGACTAAAAGAAACCAGTCTCAAAAGGTTATACACTGTATGATTCCATTTATATAACATTCTTGATGAGACAACACTATAGGGAAGGAGAATTGATCAGTGTTTGTCAGGGACAGAGTGTGACTACAAAGGGATAGGGTGAAGGAGTTTTGAGGATGGTGGAACTGCTCTCTATTTTTACTATTGTGGTGATTACAAGACTATAAATGTGATAAAATTCCTAGGATGGTACATCAAAAAATCTATTTTAATGTGTGTTAATTAAAAAAAAATTGAAACAGCTATCTTAAATTTCAAATGTTCTACAAACGGACTCATCTAGCATCTGACCTGGCTCTGGTCTCCTCATTTGGAGGTTATTTACAACCTCAGTTTCCTTAAGTGTAAAGTGAGCATAATAACAGTACCTGTCACATGGTAGGGAAAATTAAATGAGATAGCATCTGCAAGGCCCTTAACACAGCTCCTGGTTCATGGTTATAGCTCAGTAAAAGTTAGGTATTTTGTCTGCTGCTACTTCTACTGCAATGCACAATTATCTCCATTATTAAAGAAAGCAATGCCAATATAAGATATTAATCTTGTATTTTAATCACGCCAATATTAACGTCAGGATATTTTTAGAAGCAGCAACATGGAGACAGCTTTGTGATATTTTATCCTGAAGTTACGGCACATTGCTCATCAGAGCCCTCAACCAACAGAGGCCACTGTTCTATGACATCCAAATGTAATAGATTTAGCTCCATCTAGAATCTCTGCTCCTACTGTTCCCTTGTCTGTTAACTTTACAAGAAAGTTCAACGTAATAGAGTAGGGAGAAAGCCTTTTGAGAGGTCCTATGCAGTTTTACTCTAAGAATAATTTATAAAAGCTAATATGAATTAGCTGTGTGTCTGTGTGTGTGTAGATTTTGTGTGCATGCATGACAGTCTTTCAAACTCCTTTGCCAGTATCTAGCAGCCACAAAAGGTGGCGTTGTAAGTGTTTGGAATTCTAATTCTTATCTTCCAGCTATTGGCATTGAGAGCCCAGGAAAGCTTTATATGTAAGTGTCTGATATCATTGATAATCTATAACTGAAAGCACTGGGATCCCAGATTGAGCACATCCAATCACTTAATTTAATAGAGGAGCTTTATCATGTACCACTAATCTTCTGTCATTGATTTGTAGCTTTGTAGCTGGGTTTCCTCCCATATTCTCAGTTGGCAAATTCCCCTCCACCTTGAATCTTCTGGGTAACAGCATCTTTCCAGGAGATGATAGAGGGTCTACTCCTAGTCCATCTTATTTTCTAATCAACTCTAAGAGCTCTGCCCATGTGGCACTTGAGAAAGTGTATTAAATAGTGCTTCCTGGTGTGCATGTTAGAATTTGCTTAGAAACACATGGGCAGCCTGAGAAGATGAAATGGCTGACTATAGAGAGGAGGAAGCATAGCCCTGGGAAAATCTTTTGTCTCTTTCTGGCCTCAGTTTTCCCAACCGTAAACTGAAAGGGTTGAATCAGATTATTTCTGAGATCCCTAACAAAGTTGACATTTCAGGATTTTGGTTCACAAATTGGGCTTTTTTGTTTATAAAGCTTCTTGCATTTAGAACACACTGAATCTGCATTCTTCTTGTTTTTTTTCCCCTAAAATAATGATCACATTTTAAATTGAGTTAGTAGTACTATAATCTTTGTTGCATGATTCAGCTCAGCTCAGAGAAATTAGGTCGTGATCTATCAATAAATTAACATTGATTAGCAGTTACTGTTCAATGCAGATTTCACAGAAACATGAACTGAAGAACTTGGAGAACTGTATTTTTCATATCAGAAGTGACCAGAAAGGAATTTGGTTAGTTAAATGTCCTTCTCTCCCGGGAGGTGGGGGGAGGAGGACATGGTGGTGATTAAAGAGTTAGGACACAAGGATGGGGATTGACTAACCTCACGTGACAGCACAGTCACCATTACACAACCCTTCTCCCTTTGTGCTTCGACCGAACACCCTAGCTATTCACCTTCCAAATCCACTCCTGATCCAGAGGGACTTGCAGAGAGAAACAGCATCTTCAAATTAGATGGGAGCATCAGAATGACCTTGCTGGGGTTTTTTTTTTAGGAGAATATAAAGACACGCAAAGCTCTTGGCACCAGAGCATCAAGAAGGCAGAGAGGATGCCAAGGCCTGGATTGGCTGATCTGGCCCAGTGCATTTTCTTCAGACCCAGGGACATACAATTCCACATTCATGAATGGAGGCTCTGTTCAGACATCATTTGCAATATTGAGATCAATCATTGTCCTCACTTCACTGCTCAGCTGGGAAGGCTGGAGTTACAGCATAGTATCAGAAATACTGCACTAGACGTTGGAAGACATGAGGGTGGGGCTTGACTCTCATATGAGCCTCAGGAAGACATTTTAACCTCTAGTATTTATTTATTATGTGGTTAAGGAAATATATATTAAATTCCTGCTACACCCTCCATTGGGCTAAACATCAGGATTATCAAGAGATACTCTTCTTGCTTTTACTAACCTCAGAACCTTTATTAACTACTATTTTGGTTTGCTAAAGCTGTCAAAATGCAATATACCAGAAATGGGTTGACTTTTACAATGGGGATTTATTTGATTACAAATTTACAGTTCTAAGGCCATGAAATGTCCAAGTAAAGGCATAAACAGGATAATGCCTTCTCTGAATAAAGGCTGCTGGCATCTGGGACACCTCTATCACATGGGAAAGACACATGGCTGGCATCTGCTCATCCTTCTGTCTCAGGTTTCATTTCTTCCACCTTCTGGCTTCTGTGACTTCCTCTCTCAGCTGCTGTGAGTATGTCCCTGTCTCTAAGCTTCTCTGGGACTCCTCTAAGTTTTCTGGACCTTCGTCTCTAAGCTTTCTAGACCTTTTCTATGTGTCCTTTATCCTCCAGTAGGAGGGTCACTTCTCAATTAAAATAACCTAATAAAAAAGTCCTACCCACAATAGGTCTATACGTATGGATTAAATCCATGCAAATGGATTAAAAGAATATGGCTTTTTCTGGGGTACACAACATCTTCAAACTACCATAACTACTACTAGGTGATATGTTGAATTTGTTATATGTGCTAGTCCATATGCATTTTACATGGGTTAAGTTACTTAATCCTCACAATACCCTTAAAATAGGTATTATCATCCCCATTTTGAAGACAGGGAAATAGAAGCATAAATTAGAAAACTTATTTAAGACCATGAGGTATGTGGTAGAAATAGGACACTCAGTCCAGAGCATGGGAATTTAACCACGGTACTACTCAGTGTTTCCTAATTTGCTAATCTGAAAATACAGATAATATAAATTATCTAGATGTATTTCATAAGGATTTTGTGAAAGTACTTGGTAAACTATAAAGCATTAATAAAGTGCATTCAATTATTATCATAGGTCTACTAACTGGTAGAGTAGAAATAGCAATGCATGGGAAATACGGACCCCTATTCTGCTCTTACTAAGTGGTGTGGTCCTAGCTTAAAAATAGAGTGAGTGATGCCCACCCTGTCTTTCTGGGGACTTTTTGTAAGGATCATAAAAGTTGTAAATGTAAAATGCTATATATGTTGCAAGGGGCTGTGGTAATTTAAGATCTAAATTAATGTGCTGTATTAGGAAGAGGGGCATTCATGAGGAGTCTCAAATGTTCTACGTTATCACCCCATATTTATTAATTCCAGAGTATCTGAATCTTGTCTGCCTAAGAAGCAACAGTATAACAGAAAGAGTAATGACATGGTTGTGTTTCAGATATTAGAGTTGGAATGCATTAAAATGTAGTTTCTGGGCCCTTCTTTCCTGATGCTCTTATTGGTTGCCTCTGGACTGGGGCACAGGACTCTACATTTTTAGAGTAGAGATCCTGTGCCCAACCCTGAGTTAACTCTGATTCATGTAGTCACCAGACTGTATTTTGATGATCTTACATCTTATACAATATCTTCTCTTTACAGATTGGGCGTGGGATCATCTGTCTTCTAGGGAAATGTTGTTCCTAAAACACTCTCCTGGTTAGTAATTAATTTATGAATTCAAGAAATATTTACTGAGCATGTACTATGTGCCAGAAAATGTTCCTGGTCCCAGAGACACAGCAGTGCACTGTCAGACAAAGTTCTTACACTCAAGAAGCTGATATTCACATAGGGGAAGATAGTCAAATGATAAACACGTCAGTAAATAATATGGTGGTAGGGTATGAAGGAAAAGTAGATAGATGAAGGAAAATTGAGCAGGGGGAAGGGGACGACCTTCCTTGGAGAGTGATGCTTGAACAGAGACATAAAAGAAATGAGAGTGGCTCTGCAGCACTCTGAGAGAGCACTAGAGACGGGCAGGGAGGTCAGGAGGCTGATGGATGTAAGTAGGGGTGCATGCCGTCCACAGTCTCAAAATCTTCAACTGCTCCCAGCTCTCAAATCTTAAGCTGGAGTTCAAAGCCCTTTCAATCTGGTTCCACCCTCATTTCAATCTTTTCTCAACTATTCTCTTTACCACACAAGCTCAGGTTAAGCAGAGCTCCCCTGAATATGTAGGGTCCTCTCTCCTCTGGGCTTTTGCTGTCCTTTGGCCCTTTGACTTCCCTAAACTGGGGGCAGTTTGTTCCCCTGGCAATGTCTGGAGACACTTTTGGTTGTCACAACTAGAGGCTGTTACTGGCATCCTCTAGAGGCCTGGGATGCTGCTATAATGCAGGACGGTCCCCTCTCCCCCACCTCTCTCCCCAACAAAGAATTATCTGGCCCCAAATGCCCATAGTGCTGAGTTGGAGAACCTTGCCCTAAGGTCTCAAAGCCTGGGCTGCTTTTTTTTTGGTATACTGTATAGTGGAATCACATTTCATTATTTTTCCACATCAGTGTTCCATTATTGTAGCACCATTTGTTGAATTTTGTTTTGTTTTGTTTGTTTGTATTTGGGGGAGTGCATGGACCGAGAATTGAACCCGAGTCTCCCAAACAGCAGGACTCAGGTCTCCAACCACTGAGCTTCCCTTGCACGCCCCCCAGGCTGCTTTTCTGCAGCCTCTTTACGTTCCTTACTCCATCCAGCAGGAGCCTTTTTCTGAATCATGTGCACCAGTATACAGTTTTACATTGTGCTAGCTATTCTGATATGGTTAAGTGCACAAGTTTTGGAATTATGTAGCATGAATTTTATTTCCATTCTATCTATGTGATCTTAAGCAAATTATTGAACTTTTTCTTTTCTATAAAACAAAGCAAGTGGCAACCCCAACCTCATACATTGTTTGGAGGATTAGACGAGTTAGTGCATGCAAATCCCTTACCGCAGTGCCTGGTACAGGGCTTAAAAAAATAGCTATTATAACAGTAACAATTATTTACTTTCCTTAACTGGTTTTATAACTCTTGAAGGCAGTGGCTATATCTTATGCCTCCTTCAATCTCCAGGTTCAATCAACTTGAGTTATTTGCCAGGATTTTCTTGGTAATGGTGAAGTTGCAAGTAACTTTTCAGTATCTTTCCAAACAAAAGGCTCCAAACACTGCAGGAACAGGGTGAGGACATCTCTTCCTTTGAGAAAATAAACTGCTCGTCTAGGTTGGTGAATAAACTGTTCCAGCTTACCAAGTACTGATTCTTGATCCAGGACAAATCTGTCACAGGGGCTGCATGTGAGTTTCAGGGGATAGTGTTCCTCCTTTCTATGCTCAGATAAGGCAGATAGGAAAAGAAATGTTCCGAATAGAACATTAAGCACAGTCTAAGCCTGATAAGAAATGAAACTGTGTGGGGCACTGATGGAGGAAAAGCGAGAGAGAATTGATAAATGGTCTGAAGACAGAGTGAGAGACATCCCTTTAGAGGATGCAATCCTGCATGCCTATTTTTTAAAAACAATTCCCTGTTACAACTTCTGTGGACTCTTGGTTGAATGGAAGGCCCTTCTTTCCCACTTCTCCTTCCAAGTAACTTGCTTGCTTTTCAATTTGTAATCTAAGGATTAAAGCAGTAAAACCAGAAAAGCAGAGACTAACATACTTGTGCAAGCAAATGCCCATTATGTCACTGTCATCTAATTTATGGTTTAAACAAGTCAAAATTTTCAGCCATGAAACTTGCTTAAATAGAGAGCTCCAGAGGTCCAGACAGAAGCTGTGAATGTTCCCCACTACCACCCCAATGCAGGACTTCCAGGAGGTATCAGGAAGGGGTGAACTTTTTCTTAGGGAGGAAACAGAGTCCAACAAGATGCTGGAGATGGAGGAACAGGCCTCTGCTAGTGGGATCTATATGTTATTCCAATGCTTCGTTTTCTTCTTGTTGGTTTGGGATCTCACCACTTGCTCTTCCACTGGCGTCCTGACCCGCTCTCTTCTCCTGCCCAAAGCCTGCTCATCCTTCAGGCATGCTTTAAATGTGTCTACCTCAGTGAAATTTTTCATGGCCCTTTTTCTGTCATTCAATTACATAGCACCCTCCAGTTTTCCATCCTGCCTCGCCACAGTTGTAATAGGGTGGATCCCATCTCCCTCGCCAAATTATAATCTCCAACAAGAGCAGCATCTGCGACCATCTTTCACATTATTCAATTCTCTTTGCTCACAATGTGACGCCTGGAACATGCTAGTCTCTCAGTAAATACATACTGAATGGATCAATGAAATAGGAGTTAAAAGTCTGGAGTTTTGGATCCAACTTTGATTGATTTGCTGTATGACCTTGAGCATATAGTTTTTCTTTTTGTAAAATAGTTCAGAACTACAAACCTTTAATGCACATAATGCTATTTAGTCCTCACAACAAACCAGTAAAGGGATGGGTATATCCACATCTTATAGATGAGGAAACTAAGGTTCTGAGAGGTTAAAAGTCAGTCCAAATTCACATAACTAATTATCATCAGAGCCAGTATTCAAGTTACCATGCCATACTGATGGCTCAGTTTCTCTACCTGTAATATGAAGGTATTAGGCTAAATGACTTCTGAGATCCTTTTCAACTCATATTCTTAAAAAAATTGCAATTCTAAAATTAGGCCAGAGTGGCTGGGGGCGGAGGTGAGGGCTGGATAGAGAAGGCTCAATTAAGAAATTATTATAATGATCTAGGTTTTGGAACATCAGGCCAGGAGCCAGGGCCAGCAGAAAGAAGGTCCATCGATAAAAGGTGATATGTCTGCTCTCCTTCCAATTTATCCAACACATTAAATGACTCCAGCAAGGCTTAGTAGCTGGCATAGTGCTTTCTTTGCAAGATTTGACAAAGATCAGGCAGGAGTCAATAGTTTGCCAAAAGCTAAATGATATATTCTGAATGTGGCATATCATTTACAGTGTCTCGGTCTCTCTCATCACCCCAACTTAGAGTTTTTCTTCCTTTTCTCTGGGATTTCTTGTAATTTGACAGCAAAGCAAATGAGCTATGCTGGGTGAAGAATGCAAGCACAACCTCTGTACTTTGCCTTGCTCACTACCTCTGTTTAATAGTGCATGACTTCCTGAGTAATAGAAGACATTGGGTGTGAAGTGAGAAATGTGGAGCTCTCCCAGCTCTCTTGAAAGTCTCCATCTGGCTTTTAAGAAGTTTGGATTCAGAGTTACCATTGTAAACACGGACAGTGATGATGTTGAGCGGCTAGGTGAGAGTGAACCACCAGGAAAATGGTCAGGTGGCCTGCCCTTGGATTTCTAAGCCTAACACCACAGGCAGTTGGTAATATGGAGAGCTGGACAGAGCTGCTGATTCTGTGGGTTCCTTCTCAGTTCTGTCACCATCTCCTGTGACCTTGGCAAGCTCACCCTCCTGGGCTAACTACTTCTCCATCTATAAAGAGAAGATAATAGAGCATCATGGAGGTGCATAGGCTTAATTATTGTTTGCAGTCATCTTGGATATTCTTGGATGAATGGTGCAATCAAGGTGCTGTGCAAAATATTATCATTTTGCATGTCAGTTAGCAAGATGGCCTACATCTGCCACTGCATATTGAGTGAGTTTTAATCAGGGAGGAACTATAGACCTAGGGAAGAAGAAATATGAGATTTGAGAATGGCCATTCTCTGGAGAGTCCAATTGACAGTGCTTCAAATGTGTTATTATGCCTAGTATGAGCTACTGTGGTGGCTTGAAGATGGTTGAAAAATTATTAACTCTCATCCCATCAAGAGATGAGGGCTATTTCCCCTCCCATTGAATCTGGACTGGCCTGTGATTGCTTTAACCAATGGAATATGGCAGAAGTGGCATTTAATGCAAGCTTTGGCTTAAAAGGACTGGCAGGTTTTGCCTTGATCTCTGGGAGTTCTGAGCCACTGTATAGGAAGTTCAATTACCCTTCTGGGGAGATGATCCTGAGACCACCTGAGTACTCACCGAGGGGCCTGGCATGTGAACAAAGATTTCTTGGGCCTCGTAACTCTAGACCAGTCTGGCTGCCAGCTGAATACCAGCTGAGTGACCCAGTTGATGCCACACAGGACATAAGAATTGCCTGAGTCCTTCTTAAACTCATGACCCACAAAATCATGACATCTAATAAAATGGTGTAACTTGTTATCCAGCAATAGATAACTAGGAGAGTTATCATTAATTGCTTACCCACTGTGTACCAGTCCCTTTATCTTATTTAACTTTTACTTCAACTCGAAAAAGTTGAATAAACCTAGTTTTATAGATAAGGAGATTAATTTCCAGTGAGAGAGGAAGCCACACAGAAAGAGCTTGCATTTGAATCCCTGTCGGTATGAGGCCAGAGTTCATGATCTTCCATTGACAACCCACATCCCCACTGCCCCATCTTTCTGGAAAGCCTGCCCTGGTTCATGAGAAATTAACTTTTAATCTTTGTTCTTTGGGTCTAAGTATTGTCCAAATTCCATTCATTTGCAAACGCAGGAGGGTATGTTATCATTCAGTTGTCAATAAAATGGCAACTCAGATCTTCACTTCAGAATAACTCTTCATTGAGAGCAAAATGGGATCATCTCTAATAGCAGTCACTAACATTTATTGAGCAATTATCTGTGCTGAGCCCTCTGCTTTATCTCATTTAATCCTCATCGTAATGCTATGAGAGAAATACTGTTATCTCTCTTCATTTTACATATTAGGTCTAAGATCACCTAGGTGGCTCATACAAAACCTAGATTAGACCCAAGGGTCCTGTTCAGACATATTCACAGGATAGGTGATTCCCTGAATTCCTTGCATAATAAGCTGTATTCAGACCTTGCTGGTCTCAGCAAGCTCAGAGTGGGGAGCTGATTTCCATAGGTCCTGAGCAGGTGGCTCCTTGTAATGGCAAGGTCAATCATTCACTTTCCCTGTGGCCAAACTAGCAACCCACTGAGAAACACACTGAAGGATCACAGACCCCACTTCTGTTCCTCTGTAGCCAGTTCCCAAGCTGGTCATGATGGAGGTTAGATCTATGGTTGATGCTTGTTGACTTTTATCCACTGGGGACAAAAGCCATGTACTTACTCTCGATAGGTGAGATATGTTGTTTTCACAGAGTTTTAGAACTAAAGGGACTTCTTCTTAATTTCCTCTTATAGATCTTTTATAGACTTAATTGACCTCCACTCTTCTCCTTCCTCACTATACTTCAACACATTGGCATTTTTCTCTCCCAACTACCCCAAGCTATTTTTTCCTTGTGGCATTTGTATTTGCTATTTTTGTACCCAGAACACTCTTCCTCCAAATCCTCCCAAATTTGATTCCTTTTATTTAGCAGTCACTTCTAGGGCATTCACTATGTTCCTGATACTTTCCCATGCCCTTTATATATATAAACTCCTTTAATACTCACAACAATCATATGAGGAAATCGAGGCACAGAGATACTAAGCTATTTTCCCAAGATCACACAACTGGAAATAAAAAAGCCAGGATTTGACCTAGATCCAGAGCCCATTTTCCTAACTCTGTCACCACACTTCCTCTCTTGCCTGAGATCAGACCTAAACTAAATGTCACATTATGTTGGGTTTTTTTGTTTGTTTGTTTGTCCATAGTGCTTCTTACTATCTGAATTTGCCTTATTTTTTTGTTTGCTTGTTGTGGTTGGTTATTTTCACTGCTCCACATTCCGCTTTAGCATTTGAGCTTCATAAGTGCAGGTACATTGATTTGTCCTGTTCTCCACTAGTTTCCAGTGAATTCAGTGAATAAAGGCCATCAAGTTAAGCAACTTTGTGGAAAAGGAGGTGATTGGGCAGGGTCACAGTTCAGGATCCAATCTGACTCCTAGTTTGTTTCCCTTTCCTGTTTATCATTTCTCATTTCTGCTCTTCCTGAAGAATTGGCATGTGGGAGTAGAAAGAATACAAGTTTTCGAAGGAACAGACCTGGCCTTGGGTCAGTTTGGTCTTTGCCAAGTTGCTGGTGGGCAGATCATTTCACCATTCAGAGTTTGTTTTCTTTTCTGGAAAATGAGAGAAACTCCATACTTTCTCATAGGGCTGTTTTGAGGATTAAATCATAATAAAAGTATTAGTAGCCATAGCTAAGATGGCTCCCTATTTGTCAGTCACTGTTCTAAATCCATGACATCTCATTCAGTTCTCCTCCAAACCCAGGAGGTGGAAAGACTCATCAACCTCTTTTTATAAGTAAGGAAACTGAGGCACAAAGAGGTTTGCTATCTTGTCCAAGTAAGAACCATATTTTGAACCCATGCAGTCTAATTCCAAACACCGAGCTCTTATGTCTTAAGTGCTAGGAAAAATGTCAGCAATCATCATTGTTATAAAGTGCTGCATAATGTAGAATTGGTGGTTGCTAGTTGAGCAAATCTATAGCCTAAACCAGTGCTGTGTTTGGCCTGCTCTGGATGAAACTAGCATCTTGTAACAGATGTGCTTTACCCTGGCAGGGGGCTGACAATATGATAGAATATTGTTCCCAAGTTAGCAGAATAGGCAGGGACAAGGCAGAAGAAGAGAAAAAAACAAAAACAAAAACAGCAAAGGGCAAACCATCTACAGGTTTCATAGAACAACTGCTTCCCTTTCCCATCGAACATTACCTGGCTTTTAAAGAAAATTATGTAGCCATGCAAATTCCATATAACAAATAGGCTTACAGCTGGGGCTCTATGTTTCACATCTTTTTAAAAACTAAAGCGATGTGTTGGTAGAATAAACACAGTTGTACTTTAGCATGTAAAAATGGAGATCAATTGTAAAACTCTTGTTTCCTGTTGTGTGTACCAATAGGAGGTTTTTTTATTTTTACTGATGACGATAATACATGTTGCTATTGAAATGAACAACCTCAGTTTAAAAAAAAAAACAAACCATGAATATTATTAGCTTTTTTGCATGACAGTAGTTCCTCATACATTTTTAATGTTTTAATCTGGAAAACTCATTGACATTTCATATTGGAAATACATAGAGCCTTAGCTGCAGTGTGGCTGTTTAAGGATTAGAGTAAATCAAGGTGTAGGGAAAGAGGACCAGAGGTAAGGGGGAAAGCCTGTTTTGTGAGTCTCTAGCCAAGCTGAATCAAACATTTCAGACCTGGATGCTTTATTTAAAAATATAGTATCTTAAGAAGTAATAAAATTACATTTGTATAATGTGTTATAATTTACATAAGCTTTTCGTACCTTCTTTTATTTGACCTGGAGTTTATTATCCCCATTACAGATGTGGAAATTGATATGCAGAAAAGATATGTGACATGACTAAATTATATCATTAGGTCCTGGAAGATTTGGTATTTGAACCTATGTTTTCTAACTATAAAATATTTGCCCTATTCTGATATAGTTACCATTTTGAATCATTCCATGACAAAGAATTAAAAAAAAAAAGGATTTAGCTTATTAATCAGTGATATTGTTAGAGATTTTCATGTCCACTCAACTGAGAAAAATAATGTAGTTTACCTGTACATAATATCATATCACATCCATGGTATTCATTTACTCATCCATCCTAGCATACGTTCATATATTACACCCTTTTAAAATATTTCCAATATGCTAAATATCTTTTTAGAGATTAAAATTTTCTATTTTATATTCAAAATCATTAATATATCTTTGACAATTTTGAAAAAGAAAAGATATATCCAATGTAAATTGGCAGGTACATTTTTGGAGGGAAATTTGAAAGTACTTTAAAATCCACAAATTCTTAAACCTGGGAATTTTTACTTCATGAATCTGTCACATAAGAAGCTTGACATATATGCACAAAGGTATTCATTGCAGCGTTATTTATTATATCAACATGCAACTTAAATGTTCTCACCAAAGGGTGGCTAAATAATTTAAGCTAAAGTAAGTGCAAGAGGAGGAAAACTATGCAGGAAATAAAAGATAGACATAAATCTAGATGTGTTGAGATAGTAAGCAAACTTAAGCATAATGTTATGAAAAAAAGAAAAGAACAATACTTACAGCAGATACAATTGGTGTTTTAAAAAAGCTAGAAAAGCCTTCTTTCTCTCCCGCTCTACTTTGTTGTCTCTCATTCTCTCCGTTTACATGCACATGCACACACACAAAACAAAAAATAATGGAAGTTTATACTCCACACAATGGTTACCCCTGTTGAGGAGAGGATTGGGAGATCAAGGAGCCTTCTGCCTGATCTGTACTTAAAATTTTTTTCTTTAAAATGAGAACGTAGTCATAGAACTAAAAATAAAATAAAAATTATTTTATCCCACATTTTAAATGGAAAAATAATTATTTCTCAGAGGTCACAGAGAAAGCAGGAATCTGTAACATATAGCACTTTTAATAAAAACAGAAGTTTACTCCAAATCCCAAACAGACTCCCCCTTTTGTGTTCTCACACTGAAATGGCTGGAGGAAGGTAGAAAACAATAATGTATCAGTTAGTTTCCAGATACAAAAAAAAAAACACAACATTTTCTTATTTTAAATCATAAACCCTTTCTTGGAACCTTTGCACATAATTTTGGAGAGCTTGTTACAGAGCACAGGAGGCCTAACTGGGCTGTGATGATTCTGCTCTCTATGGGCCCACATTGTGCTTTCATCTAAGCTATGTGTACTTAGCAAACTTCATTAGCTTTTCTAGAAATATGAGTGACTTTCAGTGAAATGGAGAGGTAGAACACAGACATTATCTCTGCTCCTTTTAAACACTACTCTAAAATGACTAAATATGATAAATGCATAACAACATAATTGAATATGGTGGAAATAGAAGCATGACACTGAGTTCTCCCTTCAAGAGAACCTGATGAAATAAGCGTAGTTGGCCCATAAGCACCAGCTGCTGAATGCTCAACACCCATCACATTCACACCAAGGCCATGATTCCAACAGGGTACTCCCAGCCAGTGACAGAACAAGGCACAGAAGCTAGAGCCCGGGCAGGAATGCCTAATGCAGGACTTCTCTAATGGGCTGTCTTTGCCTGGAGGTGCCCCATGAGCCTGCCCCAAACTTTTTACATCTGCCCTATAGTTTGATGCTCTTCCTACACAAAAATCTGTCCTTCATGTATTGCTTTCACAAGAGTCAGATTGCATCACGGTCCAAAGCCCTCTCCACCTATTCCTCCTAGTACTCCCTCACCTTTCAGAGACTTTCCCTCCAATAAATCTCTTGCACAGCTAATTCCATTTTGCCGTCTACTTCTGTGAGCACCTGCACTGATTAAATAAGATTTACACCCTAAAGAACAAAGAGAATGGGTAAGGATGTTTCCATAGACCTCCATAATATTTTAGAAGGTAAAAGTAGATAAATGAGTGTTAATTGACAGACTGGAGAAAGCTGTAACCTGGCTACCATGGTGGTTAGGGTGGGAAGCAGGTGGTTCAAACTGAGGAACCCATAAAAGTCTCTGAGGCTTGAGATGCCATATATGTCTAAAGCCTGTGATTCAGAATGGGGCTTAAATCAGAGGGTTGATGAGAAGTCCAAATAAGGAACAATTTCAGTCGATCCCGAGAGCCTTCACTCATCCCAGCTTGGAAGGGAGGAAGTTTAGTATCCATAGAAGTTAAATCAGAGAGGTTCTCAATGTATGGGACATCAGGCACAGCTAAGGGTGGGGCAAGACACCATCCTCAGATTAGAAGGTCTGCACAGGTGAGGTCTTGAGATCTTTACTCCTCTTCTGTCCTTAGGGTTCCAGAATTCTGGCATCACACTTATATAATCAGGCAGGAAACAGGAGGCTTTCTCTTAGGAAAACTTGCCATGAAAAAAACAAATGGAACCAACATCAGAAGATCCTTCAAGAAATATGAAGCTTTTGCTTTTTCACCCTGCTCAGTCACAGAAAGTTTTCCATCAGCTTTGTAGTACTTACCTCCTCCATTTGGCTAGACAAGCAAGGTTAACCAGACACGAAAACATGAAACAAAGAAATGGAAGAAAAGAATGTTCGAGGAAACAGACATAGCAGGGTATGGAATAAAACTTAAACAAATTCATCAGAACTGATATTCTCAGATAAGAGAAGGAATGGCATCCATGAAACAAAAAAAAATAGATTGTTAGATAAAGAGTATTCAAGGAAGAAAAAAGAGCACTTTAAAATTAAAATGTAATAATGGAAATGATTATAAAAGAGTTGATAATAATGTTATGTATTTTCCTATAAAATAGAATAAAATGAGGAAAGATTTTTAAAAATTGGAGATTTGGTTTAAAGAGCACTGATAACTAACATCTATGAACTCAGAATGGGAGAACAGAGAATTGAGAAGCGGGAATTAGGAAAGACATATCGATTTCCCAGAGCAGAGACTCATATGACATTCCAGACTAGATAGAAGGGCCCCCAAGTGCCAAGCATGATAATGATAATGGAAGAAACATGTAAAGGCTTTAGAACACTTGGATAAAAAGGAGATTCTAACGGCTTCCAGACAGTAATTGTGTGTGATCTGGGTACAGGGCTCCCCATTAACGTGAGTGGAGGCTAGATGACATTGGGATAATGCTTTCAAAATTCCAAACGAAAATTGTTGGCTGCCTAGAATTCTACACCAAAGTAAGAGTGTAAACTAACAATATTTTCAGTTAAGCAAGGTCTCAAACATTTTTCTATCAAGCGTCTTTTGTTAGGGAGCTATTGGAGAAGATGCTTTCTAAAATCAGAGTAAACCAAGAAAAAGATCATCATAGAAAGCAAAATAGAATATCCAAGAGGCAACCCAGATAACAGTGAAGGAGAGTCTGGGCAACACCTGTGCAGCAGGCTTGGAGAATAACCAGCTGAGATTAGAGCTGGAGGATGGAGCCTTTCCTCCAAGAGAAGAACAAAACATGAATTGGAGGGCAGTGTGACGGTGGCTCAGTGGCAGAGTTCTTGCCTGCCATGCCGGAGACCCCGGGCTTGAGCCCCGGTGTCTGTCCATGCAACAAAAAACAACAACAAAAAAAATGAATTGGATAGCTTTGCTGTTGTGTTTGAATCCACTGAGGTTTGCAACATTTTAAGCAGAATTGGAAATACATATGTGCAAAGCTAAGTAAACAAATCAAAGGGACAATTATAAACTCCTGGAAACACAGGTTTTGTTATCAGAAAGGAATTATAATTTTAGAGCACTGTGTGGCACAGCTGTTAACAAATAACCACAGTCATAATGATGTGAACACTATTATTGATTAACCTAAAAAGTATTATTATGATATTATTGGGAGGATGAGGGAAGGGAAATTTGGGTGGAAAGAAGGAGGATTTAAGAGAGCTAAATCATCATCTTCCCTAGTAGGAAATCAATAAATAATACCAGCAATGGGAAATAAATTTTAAAATGGTGGTATAAGCATACTATTTAGAAATACAGAGGTATCAGAAGAAACGTCTAAGACATTTGAAAGTGGTTGACTGTAGAGCTGAAATTGGTTGACTGTAGAGCAAGGGTAGAGCAGGAGACAGCTCCTTTTTACTTACAAGCTTTGTAGTATTTTTTTTCTTTCTACATCATATAGAGTGCTAATTTCATAAAAATAAAGCAATCAAATTTTATAAAAGAAACAAATTAAGAAAATGAGAGAAATATAACTCCCTGCTATAAAAGATCTTCCCAGGTAATATTTTCCAACTTCCTTATCTCCTCCATTCCTCTTCTGATGTGCCCTGGGAAAGACAGTAAAACGATACTTTCAAGATCAAAGGTTCTGAATTTAGCTTCTTTGCTTTGTTTCTGAAACTCACGAAACTTTTTGTGCACTGTTTGATTTTTTAACATAAAATCTTTCATTTTGTGGTAAAATTCAGTGATCACAACAGTAAAAATAGAAGTACTGATCTTACTGTCCTGTATATGCAAGTAAGCCATTGTAATACAATAAAAAAGATTCAATAATTCAATAAAATACGAACGCGGAAGAGAAAGGCTGTGAAGGTCCTTCTATAAAGTAGACACTGAGCCCAGCACTTTCCCTTCATCATCTCATTTCACCTTTACAACATCTCTAGGAGTTAGGTATAGCCATCATCCTCATTTTATTGATGAGCCCACAGCTAGTAGGTATCTAACTCCATATCCATTACTCTTCACCAAAATGCCATGTAGCCTCCCAGTTCCTAAGAAAGTAGCTGTCAAAAGAGGCATGATCTCTTACCGTCTGTTATCTAATTTGGTCCTCACAGCAACTTTGGAATAAAAGCAGGGCAGGTATTATATTCTGCATTTTACAGATGAGAAAACTGAATTGAAGCTCAAAGAAGTTGAATTGTTAAGATCACAAAAGAATTAAGTGACATTGCTGGAAAGAGCCTCGTTTTTTTAATTCTGAGCCCAAAGGAAGTTTACCCATTAAAGTGAGAGAATTTTACCAAAGGAATTTTACCCATTAAAGTGAGAGATTTTTACCTCTGTGGTTATGATCTTACTTATTTCTGCTCGAACTATGATGAACCCAGAGAAACTGTGTACCCAATCACACCTTCCATCCCTTCTAGATGTCAGACCAGGGGGAACCCGCGTCTGTACAAGCTCTCTGGGCCCTTGTGTGGAAAAGAATAATATATATATATAAAACTTTTTCTTTTTCACAATGGTGTTCCATTTTCATGTAATTGAAATTCCGAATTCCATTCGGCTTGGACTGATTTCTGGTAATTTATACCTCTGAACATCTAAATGTCATATTTCTAGCAGAAGCCTGAGAATGACAATCGCATGTGGAATCAGAATGCTCTTTGGATCCATTGTATATAACAGAGAGGAGGGAGCTTTGCAGGGGAGCTCTTAAATTCCAGAGCAAGACTATAATTAGCTATAATAGGACCCAGAGTAACTTCATTGCTATAATTCTCAGCAGGAAAACAATTATATTGCAGCCATATAACTAGACAGACACACTGTAAATATAAAACATTCTCTGGAAATACGCAGTTTATATTTCTGAATACATGGAAAAATAAGTCAGATAGTTCTTCGTTAATTGGAATTCAATGCAATATTTCACCTTTTCCTTTCCCAGCATTTTTTTTCCTTCCCTGCCCAGCTTTAGATTTTACATTTTAATGTACATAGTTAAGAAAGAGAAAATATAATAGAGTAAACAGTATTGAATTTAAAGTCTGTTATGTTCCAGAAAGGCAATCTGAGGGTGAAAAGGGCCTTTAGCTGTAATTTGGGAGACTGAGTTATTGACCTAGATTGGCTTCTCACGAGGTGACCTGGGCCAGTCATTTTATACGGAAGTCAGAAAGTGACAGCTTATACACCAAATTGGATGAATAGATGATTTTTTTTTTTTTTAGTCATAATCTGCACAGGATTAGTAAAAACAAAAAAAAGTAAAGAGCCAGGGGTGCAAGTGTAGTTCAGTGGTAGAATTCTCATCTGCCATGCAGGAGACGTGGGTTCGATTCCCAGTCCATGCACTTCCCCAAAAAACAAACAAGCAAAACAAACAAAAAAAGTCAACAAATGGTGCTACAATAACGGGATACTCACATGGAAAAATAATGAAATGTTTTTTTTGCAGCATACAAAAAAGAATAAATTTAAAAAGAGCCAATATATATTTTTTAAATCAAGGAATTTCATCTTTAAAAATCTCTATGACTGGCTTCTCATAAAAAAAAAATCAGAAATTGTGGTTCCACTGGGTGCACAATTTCTTACTGCAACAGTTCAACAGTAGCTGGTAGCCACTGCTCCCTTGGAATGAGGCATATATATGCACTGCAGTTTGCCATAGAATTCACCTGTTCATTTTGCTCATTTAGGGGTATCTGCCTTGTGACTTAGTTTCCCTACCCGTAGAAGGGAGAAGTTGGATTGAGTGCTGCTGGTTGGACCTCTTAAGGATCCATTCATCATCTAAGATCTAGGATTCTGTAGTAATACTAACTAAAAGACTGATTTAAAAACGACTAAAAGATATAAGGACAAGGAAAAGCCCACAGCAGGTATTTTTCCTCCTTTTAGTTTCTGCTGCTATGTTGCTATTACTCTGTTTTTACCCCAGGAGAAAAATAATGATAAATCACAGATATTTGAGAAAATTGCCGTTTCTCTCTGCTTGAGAATTTACACCAACTTAACTGGATAGTTCTTTCCCCAGAAAACTGTTTAAGCACTTGGAAATCTCTGAGTTTATGGGGTTAAATAAAAAATTTGACATCATTTTAGCACAGTTTTATTTTTCTGTGACCTCCATGGCTCCTATATAATCCTAAAATCATAGCTATTCCAAAGGAATCATTTCCTTCTGTGTTATGTTCTACAAAGACCATGCAGCAAAGAGCTCTGCAGGCACAAAAGAGGAAAAGAAGAAATTCCCGAGTTCAAATGCATCAGGTTAAGTTCTATCCACCTACAAAGCCTCGGTGCCCTTGGCCCCACCTTCGCCCCTCTTATGGCCCCATGCTTAGAAAACGGCAAATAAAAAACGGAATTACACTGTATTCAATCATTTCAGTTTCAGGTTTTGAGACTACTGCTTTGTACAGTGGCATAAATTGCCTCCCGGGTGGGTAAGGGCATGGAGGCTTTCAAGAGCAATCAACACTATTAGACTATTTTGGACAGAATTATCAAAATGGCTTTCTTTTTCAACCTGGTTGGCTGAAAAAGAGCCTGGCCTTCCATTATAGGATTGAGTTGAAATACTTTACTCCTTAATTAAAGACTCTTTTCTATTATGTAGATAATTTGTTACTACAAATACCAATTGTTTTGTTTCTTCCTTTTTCAATCTTCGTAACTTTGTATATGTCTGCGTTTTTTTTTTATTACCTTAGTATGCTGGCTAGGATCACGAGTGTCGTATTGAATTGAAGTGTTGATTGCCCAGATTTGGTCTTAAATGGAATCTTTTAACATTTTCCCTCTATCCATAATCTTTGTTGGAAATTTCATGAGTACTTTTTTGTTACTGCTTGCTTTTTCTTTTTTGTAATTACTTATCAGACTAATGAATTTTCTTTCCATTCCTATTTCCTAAGTATTTTTAATGAGTGGATGTTGAATCTTAACTAATCTTTTTTTTTCTGTATCTCTCAGTATGTCACAAAATTTTTATCTTTTAATGGGGTAATGTGATAAACTACATTAATCAAAATTCTAATGTTAAGTTAACCCTGAATTCCTGGGGACAACTCAACTGAATTGGCTTCCTAATTCAACTAGGAGTTCATCCATTCATGTTTATACCTTATTTCTAAAATATGTACTTAAGGTTAGATATATATATTTCCCCATAAATATTGATCTCACTTTACCCCATAAGTCTCCATTATGTAATATTATAACTAACATTCAATCTTAAATATTTTATAATTTTATATGATTTTTATGTGAAATTAATTTTTAAATGTTCTTAAATTTTTGAACATAGAGGGATTTTCTTTTTTTTTCTTTTTTTATGCAATTGTAACTTAATTTCATTGTGATCAGATAATTTTTTGGTTGTATACCAATCCTTTTCTATTTGTTGAGACCTACTTTTTAATTGTGGTGTTCAAATCTTCTATGTTCTTTTTTGTGTGAACTTGATATACCAATTACTGAGAATGGTATTCGTATTTCCATGAATTTATCAATTTCTTTTGTACTTCTATCCATTCCTGCTTCGCACAATCTGGTTATACATTAGGTTTGTACCAGTTTGGAATTATCTTGCTAGTGAGTTGAATCTTTTATCATTAGGTAGTGCCCTCTTTATTAATGCTTTTTCCTTAAAACCTAATTTGTTCACTATTAAAATAAGTATCGCAGTTCTCTTTTTATTATTCTCATAATGTATATATTTTTCATTTTCTTACTTTTTACATTTAATTTCTTTAGTATAAATATGACACATCAAAAAATGCATGAAACCTACAATTGCAGTAATTATGAAATACACATGTAAACATTACTCATGTTAAAAATAGAACATTTTCAGCATGCTAGACATTCCATTTTTGCCTCCTCAAGATCACAACCCTTTTCATTCTCTTTAGAAGTAAACACTGACTTATATGTAATTACTCCTTTAGTTTGCTTTGCAGTTTCACCATCTAAGTATGCATTCTTGAAAAGCAATTTGCTGTTTTGTCCATTTTGAAATTAAATAGGTTGAACTATTCTTTATTATTTACTTTGCATTTTGCCTTTTTTAGTTAATGTTATGTTTCTCAGATTAATCCAAGTTGTTTCACTTAGGTATAGTTTGTTCATTTTCATTGGTATATAGTAATCTATTGTACAAATATGCCATAGTTCAATATCAGATCTAGGATTTGATTTTACCCTACCTAAAAGCTGCTAAGTCAGCCTGTTATTGTTAATGAACATTGACAGAAGAGACAAGACTGGATGAGAAACAAATTTTGTTACTCATGGTAGAGTAAACAGAAGAGAATCACCATGTTTGCCTCAATCATCCTTAATTAAGCCCATGTCCCACCAAGATAGAGTAGAGGGGGGCCAGAAAGATGCTTCCACCTGAATGGATTATGTTATAGGAGAGAAATACTGACATTTTTTTAACCATTTTTATATGAAGCAATCAACAAGGATGCTCTTTGTCTTGAAGAGAGACATTTCCTCCCTCCTGTTAAGTTGTTCACTGCAAATAGAGTTATGAGAAATGATCTGGATAAAGAACAGTGAAGAATGTGCCTGAATTTTAGGCACATGCAGCAGGATGTATATAGAAGTGCAAGAGATCCACAGAGGACTGCCTTTCCCAAAATTCACTTTTTTATACTGTTTAGCAATTTTACACATTGCCTCTGTGGACATTTTTGTAAATGCATACTTAAACATGCATTTGTGTGAGTTTCTCTGCATTCTACTATACAAATCAGAGGTTTTTCCAAAATGATTATAAGCATTAAAGCTCTCACCAGCAGTGTATGAAAGTTACCAAAACCCTACATCTTCACCAAAACTTAATATTGTCAGACTTTTCAATTATTATCATTCTGAGAGAGTGCTGTGCTATGATTTTAATTTATATTTCCCTGATTGCTAATATAGTTTGACTTATATTCTATTTTATTTGATAGTAGCATA
>PVIY010033194.1:0-28293 GCA_004026745.1 Myrmecophaga tridactyla | reverse complement strand
AATTAATAAAAAAAAACCACAGATCAATCTCTCTCATGATAGGTTAATAAAATTTTAGCAAATTAAATCCAACAATTTATAAAAAAAGATAATAAACCAAGTAAGGTTTATTCTAGAAATGCAGGGTTGTTTTACATCAGAAATAAATTAATGTGACTCATCATTATTAGCAAGTTAAAAAAGTAAACCCATATCATCATCTCAGAAGGAAAGAGCATTTGACAAAATCTAATACCCATTCCTGTTTTGAAAAAAAAAAAATATATCGGCCAACGCTAGAAGGAACCTTCCATAATTTGATAAGAGGCATTTATGAAAAACTTACATCAGGGACAAAGAAGATCATCGTATACTGATAAAGGGGTCAATTCAACAAGAAGTCATAAAGATTATAAATATATATTCATCTAACAGCAGAGCACCAAAATATATGAGGCAGATGACAGATCTAAATAGAGAAAGAGACAATTCTACATTAACTATAGGAGATTTCGAGGCACCACTTTCAATAATGGATAGAATGTTTAGACAGATCAATAACGAAACAGAAATCTTGACCGACATTCTACACCAGCCACACCTAACAGAGCACTTCACCCTGCAGCAGCAGCGGCATACACATTCTTCTCTAGTGAACAAGGATCATTCTCCAAGATAGAACATATGTAGGTCATAAACAAGTCTCAATAAATTAAAAAACATTGAAATCATGCAAGTATCTTTTCTGACCACAAAGGAATGAAGCTAGAAATCAATAACCGGGAGAAATGGAAAATTCACAGATACATGGAATCGAATAATGAAATCTCAATAAATACACTGGCAGACTATTTTGTAAAACTGACTGTAAAATTGAAATAGAAAGCAATAGACCTAGAAATGGCCAAAATGATTCTGAAAAAGCAAAACAAAGTTTGAGGACTAACATTACTTGATTTCAAGACTTATTATAAAGTTGTAATAAGACAGTGTGATATCAGCCTAAAGACAGACAAATGGATCAGTGGAACAGGATAGTCCAGATACAGACCCATATATATACGTGGGGGGGGGGTGGTCAATTGATTTTTTTTGCAAAGGTGCTAAGATTATTCAGTAGGGAAGGATAATCTTTTCAACAAATATGTTAATACAATTGGATATCCATATGCAAAAAAAAACTGAACCTCAGCTCTTCCTCACACATATACAAAAATTAACAGAATGGTTCATAAACCTAAATGTAAGAGCTAAAACTTTAAAACTTCTAGAAAAATATCCTGGTGACCCTGAGTTTGGCAAAGATTTCTTATATACCATGCAAAAAGTATACATTTTAAAAGGAAAGTTGATAAACTGAACTTCCTCAAAACTGAAACCTTTACTCTTCCAAATACAGCATTAAGAAACTGAAAATATGCAAGGCATGGACTAGGAGCAAACATCTGCAAAACAACCAAATAAAGAAACAAGCAAAATATATGAATATATATTCACCAAAGAAGATAAACAAATGGCAAATACACATATGAAAGATACTCAACATTACAAGGATATTATGGCAATGTAAATCAAAACCACAAGATTCCAAACTACCAGCCATATGAAGTATTGGCAAAGATGTGCAACTAAACCTCTCATACACCACTGGCAGGAATGTCAAATGGTACAATCACTTTGGAAAACAAATTCTTGGCAACATATACCTACCATAGGCACCAGCCAGTCCACTCCTAGGTATTTACCCAAGAAAACTGAAAGCTAAGTCCATGCAAATACTTATACACAAATGATCATAATAGCACCTCTACTTGTAATACTCAAAGTCTGGAGACCCAAATGTCCATAACCGGGGGAATGGTTAAACAAATTGTACTATATCTGCACAATAGAATACAGCAGCACAATAAAGAGGAATGAACTACTGATACATGCAACAACATGGATGAATTTCAAAATAAAAATGTCAAGTGAAAGAAGCAAGGCCCAAGAAAAGAGAGAGAGAGCACACTGCATGACTCCATTTATGTAGAATTCTACAAAAATAAAAACTAATTTATATGACAGAAGGCAGATCATTGGTTGCCTAGGGACAAGGGATCGGAGAAAAGAACATGAGTAAACTTTTGGAAATAACAGGTATGTTCACTATCTTGAGAGTCATAGCTTCACTCTCAAATTTTCACATGTGAAAATTTACTAAATTATTTACTTTAAATGTGTTTATTATATGCAAATTATCTCTATTTATTCTGTAATACCACTAACACTGCAACTCTACTCACTGACTTTAAGCCAATTTATGAGTCACACCACAGAGCTTATCTCACCTTACAGACACCCCTTGCTTTGGGTTTTTAAAAATGATATTACATACCACCCCTTTATTTACCAGACTATAAATGACTTTTTCTTTTTTAATAAAATCAAATCTGCCCTCATTGGTCAGATAAATCAAAATGTGCATATTCAAAACTTCTGAAGACAATTTCACAGAAGTATTCCCCTACTAACCTGGTCACCTCTGGGGATGAGAAGAACTGAGTGACTGTAGTATAAGAAAAAAGGGGGATTTTTCAATGAGTTTCTTTTTTTAATTTTCACTGTGTTTCTTTTCACGTTTTTTGAACTTCATACATTATCTTCTCAAAACCACATAAAATTCAAGTTTAAGCTGAATTTTTAAGATATTCTTAAAATATTATTAAGTAATAACAATAATAAATGTATAGCCTCCTGCACTAGCTGAGTACCTAAATGCAATATATTTGGTTGTCCTAATTTAATAGTCACATTTCACATGTAATATCAGATTGGTTGAACCCTCATATCACATATAAAGCAGCATTCATTTGTAAGCAGGCCTGCACATCCTCAGACGGAGAGAAAAATCTAATTTCCATCTAGTAGCCTTTGTGGTCCTGATAGTCACATTTAGGATGTACTTCCTTCCTTTCTCCTATCAATTTAATAAAATAATTTTTTAGTTAATAAAATATTTTTATCTTTTCTTGAATCACTATTTCAAACCGCTTAGTTGGCAAATCACTAGGGTGTTAGATAGGAGCCCTGTATTTGATGCATGACTGCTTTACAAATCCACAACTTCTTTTAAAAACATTTTGAGTGTCTACATATTATTGCACAGTGGAGTACTATAGTTGAAAGTTTTAGAGTCACTCACAGACTTTGATTCAAAACAGAAGTTGTGAAAAAAAACAAAAACAGCAGTTGTGTGTGAGTCTGGGTGGTTATGAACCCAATCAGCATATTCATTTCATTGCTTATAAAATGAAGATAGCAAAGCCTATGTTCCAGAGTTACTTTGAGTGCTGAATAAGGTAAAATATAGTTCCTTGCACAAATACCTGACATCGAGATTTTTTTTTATATATTTCAGTTCCCTTCTCTTCCTCCACAGAGCTCAGGGCTAAAGGCAGATTAAAGAGCAAACTGTGATTCTTCTCCTTTTTTCAGGTTACACAGAAAAGGACTATATTTGTAATCTGTATCTCTCTCATACTTGTTCATATTCTGTCTCTCAATGGGTCATCCTCCCCACAAAAATAAAGGCAGAAAGCACAGTGTTTAAGAGCTCAGACTCTGTCAAGAGATTATCCTGGAGGTTATTCTTACACATTATATAGATATTCCCTTTTCAGTATTAGAGTAGCTAGAGGGAAGTACCTGAAACCGTAGAGCTGTGTTCCAGTAGCCATGTTTCTTGAAGATGATTGTATAATGATACAGCTTTTACTACATGACTATGTGATTGTGGAAACCTTGTGTCTGATGCTCCTTTTATCTAGGGTATGGACAGATGAATAAAAAATATGGATACAAAATAAACAAATAATAGGAGGAACAAAGGCTAAAATAAACTAAGTAGACTGAAATACTAGTGGTCAATGAGAGGGAGGGGTAAGGGGTATGATATATATGAGTTTTTCTTTTTTTTTTCCTGGAGTAATGCAAATGTTCAAAAAATGATCATGATGATGAATACAAAACTATGTGATGATACTGTAAGCCACTGATTGTACTCCATATATAGAATGTTTGTATGTTTGTTTGTAAAGTTTGACAATAAAAATATATTTAAAAAAAGAGCTCAGACTCTGGAGCCAAACTGCCTGGACTTGAAATCTGCCCCCAGCACCTCCCAGCCCTGTAACCTCAGGCATGTTTTCCTGGGTCCCTAATCTGCAATATGAAGATTTACAGTGGCATAATACCACCATCAGACTGCTATAGGGATTAAACAAGTTAATGTTTGTAAAGTGCTTAGAAGGGGCCTGACATATAACATAATTACGTCAATATTTGTTAAAATCAAGTTGATATACTCAGGGCCTTTTTCTTTTGTTTTTTAGTTCTTAATCCACACTGAGAATGCTGGGAAATTTATTTTGAATGCCTACAAATCTTATAGCTTTTCTACATTTTATTAGATTATCTTCAAAAAGAAAGGGGGGAAGCTCTTAAATTGGAACCAAGCTAACAAATTTCATCTTTTTCAAAACAGTTTAAAATGGAAGGCTGACAGAAATAAGCTGTCTGTGCCCTATTTTTCCCTGATATTTCTATGAGGCACCAGAAAGAAATACTCCTAACTGATTTATCAAAACATCACTCAGTGTTCACTGACAAGAACGACAATAATGGTTCTCTGAGCCTCTATTTCCTCACTTATAAAATAGGGACATAGTGTATCTCCTTCCTATAACCGTTAAAAGGATAAAATTGTTTGTAAAGCACTTAAAGCAGTACCAGAGCACAGTGAACACACAAAAAAATAACAGTTAACTTTTATTAACAGTGTCTGAACCCAATCTTGTTCAGAATCCATACTCTTAAATTACTTTCCACTAGCTGATTTGCTCATTCAACTAACATTTAACATGTGCTTGCTGTGCACCAATACGCTCCCATCATCATCTCATTTCAAAAAACGAAAAAATACTAAATTCCAAAATAATAATCTCAATAAAATTCTAAAATGCTTCCAAAGCTTAAAGACTTATACATTAATTATAGATATAATAAAACTATGACCAGAGTACAAGTTGGACCACCACATCCAACCATCTACTTGATTACTGAGAGTATGCCAAATTAGTACAGTGTGGTCCCATACCCTTGACCATAAATGATGGTCCAGAGGTGAGCAGGTGACCCAAGGACTAGACTAGAAATTATAAATCAATAACCAAAAGCAGCAAAGAGTAGGAGCCAACAGATACCAAGTTGTGCTAAGGGAAGTACTGCCCATGCCTGCTGATGCCCTTGGGCCACCTCCCTTTTCTCCACTTGTCCAAGCCTACAGTCTTTGAAGAACCCGGATAGACCCTCCATGTGCCCCCCTCAGCTGGTCATCTTTCCTTCTAGAGATCACAGACATGGATGGGATAGCAGTAGGAATGACATCACTTGCTGTCTCTCCACAACTCCTGGCAAAGAATATCTTCTTTCCTAAAGCATATTCCTCAGAGCTTCCTAACTTTCCATGCTTCCATATGTTCACACGTGTTCTCTGCAACTATCCCTGAGTACGGGAACTATTTCTTCTATATTATTCTTATCTCTACCCATAGTTTTTCTTCCCTCCCTCTCTCCCCACTCTTGCAAAACACACCCTCCTATTTCTCAATCACTCTCATTACTACTGCAATTACCAATAATAATAAAAGAGGAAAATACTCTTCATGATAGTTTGCATTATGTTGACACTCTTAGCTTCTTGAATTCACCTAAAACTCTGACTTGTCCATCACTTGACTGTTTCAGGGAGTTCTAAGGTCTTTTTGCAAAGCTGCCAATTCCCTTGTACAGACTCTCATTTCTGAGTTTCTCTCACAGTTGTGGAAGGCTTTATTCCTTTCATAAATCTCTTATTCTACAATACTCACAGTATTGTGAGTAGTTCTGCTCCCCTGATTAAACCCCCAACTGCTGCAACTATTCAAGCCTCCTCCCAATCTACTGACTAAGAAATCTCTGTTACTTTCCCTTCTGAGATTTTCCTAAACACCAAGCCTCAGCCACTGGTCCCTTCATGGCCTCCAACCAAACCTTCTTTAATCAGTTCTGAGTACCCATTTCTGCTTCTATACACGCCTTCCAAACACATTCCAAAGGAGCCATCTCTCCAGATCTGACTCTCTCATTTGCAAAAAAGCAAGATTTAATGGAGAGAATGCCAATATTAGCTAAGAAAAAGATTAACTAAGAACTCAGGGAACTCTGTGTTTTGGCTAAAGAAGTCAGAATGGAGAAAGGAACAAGGCTAAAGAAAAACGCTCAGGAGAAAAAAATCTGTTGATGAGTGTGGTTTGCCCCAAATGTTTTTTCCACTAAAAAGTAGAGAACTTCACTTTTATATATATATATCAAATAAAAACATTTTGAGCTTATCCAAGTACATCCCTAAGTTATTTTTACATTTCTACCAGGTACAAACAGATGACTGCATGTACAATTTTCCAACATTTTTCTTTTCCAAAAAGACCCCCCCCACACACACACACACACATGATCTTTTTCAGCTCAAGTATTTCCAAAAACATGTTTCACTAGATTTGATTCCCCAACCAAAACATGAGAACACTTCAGGCCTCTTGGTTATTTCCTAGGGCTCAGTGCTTACTGAATTTTATTACTAAGCAATTACAAACTGACTTCCCCTTAGACTGCACCTTTGCTCCCAAAAGGCTTATAAAAGCTAATAAGAATCAACTCACATTTTCCCCACTGGCTTTAACAAATAATTTTTTAAATTAATTTTCAAAGCTGATTTTCAAAAATGTTTCCACAAAAAGCAGTGTACCTGCGGGAGGACTGCTCACAGATTCTTGGTTTCCCCCCGACATTTGGAAGGACTAGATTTCCCTACCCTGCTCAAATCAGGTGTAGCCATCAACTACTGAGCAAAAGCTCCAGGTGATCCTCCACGATCTCTTAACATGAGTAAGAAATAAACTTTCGTTGTTTTAAGCCATTGAAATTCTGGGGTTACTGTTCACAAAATAATCAAAACAACAGAGTATAAAAATTAAAATGACACTAGACTCTCCTCATGTTCATTCCACTCATTTCAAGAAATTTTACCGTCAATTCCCTGACTATGTATATTAAACTCTCATGCTATTTTCCCAGGTATCAGAAAAATGAACACATTTCATGTATTATTTAGTTAAAATACACCAGTTTACGCCCATACCACTGATGTTTATGTGACACAAATGTTCAAAAAATCATTTAGGTTTACACAAATATTTCTCGGAACTTGTTAGCTTAACGATTATTAAGGATGAGGAGTGAGAACGTGAATTCTCTAAACCTGAGTATTTGTCATTTAACCTCTGTTGGCCCAACCCTCAAAGATGCCTGAGCACACACTCCCCTAGAGAATCCTGCACATACGGTAAGCTGTTACCAACAACAGTATATTGCTCAAGTCAGCAAGGTGGAGAAGAGAGAGGACTAACACCCTCTGCTCTAACTAGCCATACAAAATTCAATTTCACTATCTGACTTTCAACAAGGTTCTTAATATCTGAGCCTCAGTTTTTCACTTGTAAAATCCAGATATCACCATCCACCATTAATTATTGTAAAAATTTTCTGACACATAGTAAACATGCAAATATTACTTCCCTCCCTCCCAAGATACAGTTTGAAATATACAAAAATTTTGTGATATCCTCCATATCAGAAAATATGCCCTTACAAAACAGGAAGAGAAAGCCAAAGGAGACTGGGCTAAAATGAAAAACAAGGATGAGGTGAAAAAGCAAATGGACAAAATCAAAGATTACAAGATAATAGAGATTAAACTGCAGAATTAAAATGCTCAAGATATGAAAAAATATTTTAATAAATATTAGAAGATATTAAAAAAAAAAACTGTCATTGCAGCTACAGAGGTCAAACCCAAGAATCTCTCCTAGAAAGCAAAATAAAACAACAGAAAGATGAAAATGTTGAGATGACAGATAAGAAGAATGGAGGATGGAGATCTAATCTAAAAACTATACATGTTCCTAAGGAACCAGAACAAAGGAGAACAAAGACACAATTGAAAAAACTTGAAGGAATTGAAACAAAACTGAGATATTATGATTACGTAGTTTTAAATCCTTTGTTTAACCTTGTGTCTGATGCTCCTTTTATCTACCTTATGGAAAACATATGGATTAACAATAAATAAATAATAGAGGGCACAAATGTTAAAATAAATTTAGTAGATTGAAATGCTAGTGGTCAATGAAAGGGAGGAGTAAGGGGTATGGTATGTATGAATTTTTTTCTTTTTATTTATTTTTCTGAATTGATGCAAATGTTCTAAGAAATGATCATGATGATGAATAGACAACTATGTGATGATATTGTGAATTACTGATTATATATGTAGAATAGAATGATAAAAAATAAATAGATTTGGGTAATGCAAAAAAAATCCTTTGTTTAAATATCTATACAATACAGGCATAAACTTAGAGTTACTAGAAGGCAAGGAAACAATATTTTCTCTTATCCAACTCCTTAAACAAGCCAATTTAGCAAATTAACCAACATTCTCCATCTCCTCTATAAAGCTTTCTGATAAATTACTGAACATTTATTAATGCCCTCCCTATCCTGGCACACAGGAAAAGAGGCAGCAGGGTATGGTTATGAAGCTCACAGATTCATTCCCAGCTCCACTATGCACAACTTGTGAACTTGGACAAGTTACTACTCTCTCTGCTTCAGTTCCTTCCTCCACAATGCAGGTATAATAACAGTAGCTAATTCACTGGGTTGCTCTCAGGATTAAATGGAGTAATATCTTTAAAGCACTACTTAGAAAATGTTTGCTTGCCAAATAAAATAAAACTAATACTACCAAGAGGGAGAAAAAAGAAAATATGACTAGTAAACTCAAAAGAAAACGTCTGTAAATCAACAACGATTTGGCAGGCAACATGTTCTAAGTAATCTTAGAACACCATGAAAGATCCCTGCTGTCTGTCAACTCTCTAGTCATTACACATTTGGTTCCAGGTATTGTGGAGGGGTACCAAAATCAACACACACTTGTGTGCCCTTGGAGAGGAACACCCTGGTAGAGGACACGGAGAGGAGTATAGTAGGGATGTCAGGGATGTCAGGGAAGAGGCAGATGTGGTGCAGCATGACCTAGGAGCATACTGGCCAAGTGAGGGACAGTCAAAAGAATACTGATGAAATTATATAGTCAACTATTCTTTTAACTGGCCATATACTAGTTATCGAAGTGCACAATAAATGACTAGCTGCACAAATGGGAAAAAGTTACCTTCAAAAAATTCCAAATTTATAAACCACATAATGCTTTTCTAATTTGTGGCACTGGGAATTTCAAACAAATAATGGTTGAGGACCTGAAAAGCAGTGTTCTAGTTGGAGTAGGTAATCTAAACAAGATTATATCCCCATCCTAATATCTATTCAGGGAGACAAGGTATAAATACAAAAAAAATTTAAGCAACAATCTAATAGTTAGGCAACAATAAAGGCAATATAGCAAGAGATGTTACAAAGCAAATAGGTGATTAGCCACCTTGAGAAACAAGGTCATCCAATGTTCCCAATAAATCCCAGGACACCCAAGACAAAATGAGTTGTACAGACATGTTTCATGTAAATGAATATATCTGTGTATATGTGTGTACCTGTGCGTATAGCTATAAAGAGATGTATAGCTATATCTCATACAACACTTGAGACTAAGGGAAAAAATTTATTTCCATATATACAATTCAGACAATTTATAAAAGGAAATATGTGCGGAAATACTTCACATAAACTGTTTTATGAATTAATCATATTCTTCATATTTTTAATGAGAGAACATGTTACTTAAGGAAATCTCTTATGAATCATTTTTTAAAAAACAATCACCTAGTAAAAGTAGGTTAATTAATTATTTTGGAAATAAATTCAATTTTATATTACATATATTTGATTTATTAATATTTGGCCCAATCAAAATGAGATTCACCTTGTAACCAACACTTCATGCTTTCAGAAATTCATTAATAAATGTTTACTAACTTAATCACCATGAAATGAGAACATGGACTGAAGTTAAAAAACATATAACTCTCATATTAGTACTAGAAGCATATTAGTACTAGAAGCAGGACTAGAGTACCGATCTTCTGACTTCAGTGTTCCTTCCATTAAACAGAACAGTTTTCTCAAAATATGTTTTAGTAAATCCACCCTTCTTTTATGTTATAGTTCTGTCTACTCCTGTATGACAAATGTTGGCTAAGTAAAACTCATTGAGAGGAACAGACAGACATTGAGTCTTTCCCCACTTTTCTCAAGCCAGGTGTTTGTTTTTTTTAATTCATAACAGGACATATCTTGAATTCATCATCAAAAATCTTAAAAATCCACACAAAAAACTGATTAACATAAATGCATAAGATTATTTTACAATTCCCATGATTCTGTTTCCATCTATAGACCAACAAGACTTGTTAACAAAGAAATCCAAAAGTTAGCCTGACAAGCGTCACCAATATATGCTACAACTATTAAGTGAAAGTTTATAAGGAACCAGGATATCACCACAGTGCTAATTTATCATGCCACAGATTACCTGAAGAGAAAGAAATATACCTTACCTTAACCTCCTTACCCAAGTGATCATATGGAGCATCACAAATAATGGGACTTGACATTTTGTGTCCCCTGTGACATTTTGTGTCCCCTGATGGGAGGTAATGTGAAGTACACAGCACCACTTATTAGGCAGTCTTGCCAAAAATGTTTAACCTGAACCTAATCAACCCTTTATATCTACCTTATAGTTTATAGCTGCTAAAGAAAGAAGTGAAAGACATCATGAGAAAAAAATATCAGACATATCCTGAATACGAGTCATTTTATAAGACAAAACATCAATGTCAAATTTTTTAAAAGGAGAGGAGAGAGGCTATTCTAGATTAGAAAAGACCAAAGAGACAAAACTGGAGGAGAGATCCTGGTTTGGGGGGAAGGAGGGAAATAAGGGGTATAAAGAACCAAAAGACCTTTTAGGACAAACGGAGACATTTAAATATGGACGGATATTAGATTATACTAAGGAGCAAGAAAATTAACCATAATGATATTTCGGCTGTAGAAAAATGCCCTTATCTTTAGAAGATGCATATTGATGTACTGAGAGGTGAAATGCCATAATGTCTACAACTTCCAAATGGTTCGGACAAAAAACACATACACACATCTATAGACAAAGCAAATATAAGCGAAATGTCAACAATTATTGACTCTAGAAGCAATTATTATTGCTTCCCTATAGTACTTTTTCCAATTTTCTGTAAGCTTGAATTGTTTCATAATAAATCAGAGTGGGGGAGGGGTGACAGGGCAAGTCTTGAAAGCCCCACTTCTACAAGGAAAAAACAAATTCAACTTAAAACCAAATCTGTGGGAAATGTCAAGTACCAAACATGACTTCATTTTAATACAACACCTATTAAGTATAGTTAACTTCTTTGGTAGCAATAAAGAAAACAAAAGAAGTAAAAGTCTACCTAAAACACTGCTTAAAGGATTCCATCTACAATGTAATTCAGTTATTTAAATAGGCTTTTAACAGCTAGTTCTTTCAAAACAGACACAAGGAGAGCATGACTAAATAACCATTCTGTAATTATATATTCAACATAATTCAATAAGATTCAAAATATGTTTATACTTTAACCAACAAAAATCTGTCTGTGAATCATCTACCTGTTAACTCTGAAACTTGACCTTTTCTCTACTGGCGTTTCAAAAATATTCAACTACAAATTTTCTTCTGCCTGATAAGATACCAAACAGAGTACTACAATTGGGTATCAACAAATTTTTTAAATATTTGCAACTATGCCAAACACATCAATTACTCAAGATAATTTATTAACAATTTCTTCTGTAAAAAGCCCCTTCTCACTTTTTCACTAACCATAACTGTAATGAAAATAACAGTACAGGCCAATGTTAAAATGAGAATTTTCAATTCCCTTCTACACAAATGGAAAGACAATCACACCAACACTAGAAAACGTTCTACGATATTCTTCTATACATTAAGTTTTGACATTGAACTCAGAAATATTACGTAAGACGATACACAAATTAGTAAGTGTGGAGCCATTGCCACATAATCCAGCAACAAATGTTGCAATAAGGAAATCTCAAGCAAATAACCCAACTGCGAGCTCCCTGTAGGCATCAAGAACACAGCAAAAGTAAAATGGCAACTTTTCAAGAAACATGCATTTTCATCATACATTTCTTCTTTCTGGAATAGGTGAATTTTTTCTGTCTGTTCTATCTACTACATAAGAAGCAAAACTAATCACCATATTTCAAAATTAATTTTTAAAAAAATTCAAGAAAATTATTTGTCTAGTCAGCAAAACACAATGCACAGCTTATATTGGGGAATAAGGGGGAGAGCAAACTAAACGTCTGTGTTCGGTATTTACATCCATGAAGAAAAGGTCCTGCTATTCTCATTGTTCTCGTCTTTTTTTGCCAGACGAGAAAACACAGACCTACAGAAGATCTCTGCGAATTCCAACTAAGGCTTCCTCAATTGCCGACAGTGTGACCTTGGGCAAGTTCCTTAATCTCTCCGAGCCTAGATTTTTTTATCTGTAAAATGGGGAGAAAAGTACCCATCTCATGTGGTTGGGAAGATGAAATAATGTAAGGCACCCGAGCCTCCTGGCGCTCAGGAAGCGCGCAGGAAGTGTCATCTAAAGGCTCCGTAAAGAGAGAAGGGGTAACTACCGTAATTAATGGATTGCCACGATGTGACAGTGCATACACATGCACTTTTTCACCACTGTGACATTTATGCTGCTCCCGGGGCCCAGTGGCACACTTCCTCCCGGAATCCCTGCAGACTGTGCGTTTGACAGCCAAGCCACCCTCAGATGCCCCGGCCTGCGCCGCAGGACAGGACTCCCAGGCCTAGGACGAGACCCCGCCCGCAGCCCCGCGCGCCCCGACACACACAGGCACGTACCCGGCCTCCGCGGGGACGTCGAGAGCTGCAGGCCCGAGGAGGGGCCGCCGCCGCGCCCGCCCCCTCCGCCCCCGCGCGGCCTGTCACCGCGCCCCCGGACGGGGGAGGCCGCGGGGCCCCGGGGCCGGAGGGGCGCTCGGAAAGTCGTCCTGGGCCCGGGCAGGCGGGGTCCGCTCTCACATGGGGCCCGGGCCGGCCGGAACCTCTCAGTAGCCCTCGGAGCTGCTCGCGGCCGCGACCGCGGCCCCGAGGCCGGTGGGGGGTCGGGCAGAAGAGGAGGGAGCCACGGGCCGGGCGCCACTGGAGGCCGGAGAAGGGACGGGAGCTGGGCCTCCACAGCCAGAGAGGCCGAAGCCCCTGTCGTAGTCCTCGTCGCCGCCGCCGCCGTTACCGTACCAGCCTCCCCGGCGCTGCTGCTACTGAGGGCGGCCCGGCGGCCACTACACACGGGCCCGTGACGTCGGGCGCGGCGCGGAGACGTCACGGCCCCGCAGCTGGCAGAGAGCGGAACAGCGCGGAGCCGAGGGGGCGTGACCACGCCTGCGCGGTTCTCCTGGGTTGGCCTACGGCCACGCCCCTGGCTCAGGACTCCCGCGTCCAGGCCGCGCGTGCAGCGCTCTGGGGTCCTCCTGGTACCCCGATATCTCGAGAAAACGGGAGCCCACGTGAGCTACCAGCACAGCCCGGAGGGAGCCGAGGAAGGAAGCAGCTACGGGCCCCGGATTCGTGGCAAGTTGTTTTCAAGGGACGAGCCCGGGTGGCCTTTTAATTTTGGACGTAGTTTCAGAGTTTTTCCCAAAAGAACTTTAAAAATTACTGGATGCTCCCTCCCTGACCTTAAACTGTCCCTCTGGGAACCGGCAGGTTGCATTCTGCTGGTATCCCCTGCTTAATTCTAGTCATCATGCTAGAAGGCGGGCGCAGCCAGTACTGCCTGTCCAGGTTAGCACCTATGGAGACCCCAGCCCCGCCCCCATTGCCTTTGGCAGAATCGGCGCCAAATCCCGAATGTCTTCCACTGAGTCCTTCCTTAGCGCCTCCTCGGCCCTGAGGACTCCCGTGACGTGACTTGCCTGCATTACCCGCCTCTGCTCTGATCCCACCCACCCCTCCTTTGCTCAGACAGCCTTCCAGCTTCTTGTGCCGTTTTTTCCCTCGTCCATCTTCTACGTGGTTTCTCCGTACGTGATCCCATCCCCTACCTACCTGTTCCAGACCACAGTTCAACCCTAGAGAGCCCGGAGCGACACACACCCGGCCCAGAGGTAAGGGGGCTGCCCAACCAGGGGTTGCGGCCGGTCCAGAGAGTTGGTGTCTGTGGGTCAAGGACTGAGGGAGTGGGTGTTATGTAATATCAAATTGTCTGGGTACACGTCCAGAAATTTGTATTAAACAGACCCACTGGCAGATGTGCCAAAGGCTCAAGGACAAGGATGCTGGTAGCAGGCGTGTTTGTGATAGTGGAAGGCCGGAAACCACCCACGTGGCTATCAGACTGATCTAACAAATAATGGTTTATCAGCTCCACAGAATTATGCAGCCAACGCCAAGGAGGGCTGCTAGGAAGGTCCTCCAAGATATAGAGTTAAATGGAAAAGCAGTTTTCCTCCCAGTTGTTTCAAAAGGAATAACGTCTAAGCTTATACCTGTATAAAATCGAAAAGGTCTTTCTGACATTCTAAGCCCTATATGCCACAGAAAGAGGGGTCCCCACGTCGTTGAGGAGCAGGATCCCAATCTTAAACTCCTGCAGTCCTCTCCACCATTCCTGGCCTGACCACAGCATAGACATTCAACAAATACTTGTTTGTTTATGCAGTAATCTAGAGATGGATTTTTCCCCATACCTCTGCTCACTCCTCCTCCCTCCCCTTCCCTCCCCTACCATACCTGGGGACTTCAATGACTTCTGGGTTCCTTAGAAACACCCTATGTGTGTATTAATAGTAGCTATTCTTTCTCTTTTTCTCCATTCTCTTTATACATTGATGACTTTTCCTATTAGTTATATATTAAGTCTCCGGTATTCTTGGTATATGCAATTATAAATTAAAGGATTTTTTTTCCTTGATGAAACCTTCATTTGTTGCTGGCATACTCTGTGCCTGAGATTGCAATGATAAAGTGATATTGTGCCCACCTTCCAGGAACTCAGAAACTTGGGAAGTCAGACAAATAAATAGATAATTATAACAGAGCAACTTCCCCTATGATAGGCAGAATAGAGTATGCCTAGGGGGTCCTGCTCTCTCTGCTAAGGGAGCAGAGAAGGACTTCAAGAGGAGGCATGGTGTATTAGTTTTCTATTGTTACGTACTAAATAGCCACAGACTCAGCAGCTTAAAACAATACAGTGCTATATGTTGGAAATCCACAGGGCTCCTGCATTTTACCTGAGATAAATGTCTCAGTAAAGTAAATGTCTGCTACATGTAGCAGAGTCAGGATTGCCTGGAGACTTAACAGAGGGGTGGGACTTAGAGAGAATGGGACCCTGTAGGCATACTCTATTCTGAATAAACAATCTGTGGCAAATCTATTACTATTATCCTAGAGCAGGTAGGGGTGAAAACCTACTCTACTGTTACAAAAAGCAAAATGTCAGAAAGGTAAATCTTGACATAGTCCATGGTGCTATGTGATAATACTATGAGCCAATAATTGTATACTTTGGAGGGTTGTATGGTGTGTGAGTATATCTCAATAAAACTGTATTTTAAAAAAAGTCCACAGTGCTTCTACAGTGAAAGAAAAGTCACTTCTGGGGCTTCTGCTTTTTGGAATTACCCAATGTGGCATGTACCCCAACAAAACCACGTTTTTAATATTAATCCATGTTCTTGTGGATGTGAACTCATTTGTAAGTAGGACTCTTTGAAAATGTATTCTCAGTTAAGGTGTGGACTCATTTGTCAGTAGGATCTTTGATGACCCTATTTAGGTGAGGCCCAACTGAGTCAGGGTGGGCCTTAACCCATATTAATGGGGACCTTATAAAGAAAAAAGACTCCAGGTAGGAGCCAGAAGAGCAGACACGAGAAGAAAGAGATGGCCACGTGGTGAAAGGGAGAGATGACAGCCGGGGAACCCCCAGGATTGCAGCAAGCCAGTGCCAGAACTCTAGGCTCTGGGAGCAAGCGTCATCTTGCTGATGCCTTGATTTAGGGCTTGCGGCCTCTGAAACTATAAGCCAATAAATTCTTGTTTAAGTCAACCCACTATGTGGTATTTGTTATAGCAGCCTGGCCAACAAAGACACAGAGTAAGTTTTTTTGAGAGCATAGAAAGAAGTAATGCAACAAGATTTCTAACAAGAGAATTGCCTTGAGCTTTCTGTGATCTCAAACATCTCTCATTCTTTCTTCCATTGGTTTCTGATACATATACTTTTTTGATTTTAAAATTAAGCTCATTACATAGTTTCCATCATGTCATATGTATTTATAATAGAAAATATTGAAAAAAAACATGTTTGGGGGGTAATGGGGAGGCTCTCATTCCTTCTGTGGTTCTATTGGCACTGTCTTTTGCTCTATTTCCTTCCAGTCATTTCTCTATGCATATATTTTATTGTGTTGGTGTTTGGATTCTTTTTTAATTACTGTTTTCAGAGAGTTATGATTATATTATACATCCACTTTTTAAAACTTTTTTATTGTATAATATAACATATATACAAGGCAAAGAAAGAAGAAAGCAATAGTTTTCAAAGTACTCTTCAACAAGTAGTTGCAGGACAGATCCCAGAGTTTGTCATGGGCTACCATACCATCATCTCAAAGTTTTCTTTCTAGCTGCTCCAGAACATTGGAAGCTAGAAGGAATATATATATATATATATATTTATCATCACTGTTTTCTATTTTTGTGAAAAATAACATGTATACAAAAAGGCAATAAAGGGCCATGGTGGCTCAGCAGGCAAGAATGCTTACCTGCCATGCCAGAGGACCTGGGTTCGGTTCCCGGTGCCTGCCCATATAAAAAAAAAAAAGAAAAAAAAAAAGGCAATAAATTTAAAAGCACGGTACAAGAATTAGTTGTAGAACAGATTTCAGACTTGTTATGAGTTACAGTTCCGCAATTTTAGGTTTTTACTTCTAGCTGCTCTAAGACACTGGAGACTAAAATATCAGTATAATGATTCAGCAGTCATACTCATTTGTTAAACCTTACCTTCTCTGTATAACTCCACCATCACCTTTGATCTTTCTCCCACTCTTTAAAGGTATTTGGGCTATGCCCATTCCAGCTTTTTCATCTTGGAAAGGCTGTCAGTAATAAGGGGAAGGGAGATGGAACTAGCTGATGTTCTGGAAAAGCTGGCCCCTCTAGGTTTTAAGACTTTTCTGGTCCAGGGACCCATATGGAGGTTATAGGTTTCTGAAAAGTTACCCTAGTGCATAGAAACTTTGTAGAATATTATATATTGCCCTAGGTGTTCTTTAGGATTGGCTGGAATGGTTTTGGTTGGGGTTTGGCAAGTTATGATCGGTAGCACTTAACATAAGTAGTTTCACTTTATTTTCCTTTATGCACACGAACAATTTTGAATAGTTGGTATGTATACTTAACATATTAACTTTATTCTAATTTTTTAGTGAAGTATTTTCATAAAACACATAGCGCTAATGGCAGCTTCTCGGCTGCTGAGGACTGCAGTGCTAGGAAAAATTTCTTTTTGCCCTTAGGGTTTGAGGCAAAATGAGAGAGACCAATGTGGACAAACTTGATATGTGAAGCTCATATATTTGCTATCATACACTGTCCTTTTCACAGTCCCTTAGCCCCCATGTCTACTCACTTTCATGATACAAGGCAAAAGGGGTATTGTGTATTGCCATTGAGAGAGAACTTCCTGTCCAAGAAAAAGACCCAGAGGTCCTTAAATCTTAGGGGTTAATTCAGTTAGTGCCTACTAAGACTCTGTAGCAAAAGATATGCTTTTAAACCATCAAGCAAATTATTAGCAATAATTTTTGATTATTTGGTGACTCTTTGCTTAGGACCTCATGTTCTCCGCTGCTACAGTGTTCCTCTACTGGCCCAGTCCTCCTTTCTGAATTCTGTGTCTTCACAGCCAAACAAGGATCATCTATGTCTTCCCTTTCTACTGTTTATATTATCTTCTTATTTTCTTCCTATTCCTCTTTTTCCTTCTCTCTCTGTCTCTTCCCCACCCTCTTTAATTTACCGTTTTATTAGCTGTATTTCACAAACATCCTGCAAAGTAGGTCAGCAGACTTAGTAATCTCGTTTTGCCTATGAGGTATAAGAGGCAGAGAAAGGTTAGGCAGACGTCACTGGGCCCCTGGTGGACCAGCCAGCAGCACAGAGCCCTTCTGGCCTGCCTTCCCTCGCTGCCTTTCCTACCCTTCCCCCGCAAAGGCCAGTTCCACTGCTCCTCCCTGATTGCCTAACTTGCTAGGGTGCCACTCCCTGCCGTGCCAACTCCAGCTCCCCCTCCCAGCACCTGGGGCTCTGCAGGCACCCTTCAGCCTTGCAATTCTGGAAAACACTGACTTCCTTGCTCTTGAGCATCTCCAACCCAGGACTCTCCCAGCTCCCTCTCCGCATTGGTTTGCATGACTCTAAGCCCCCTGTGTACACCATGAACTCACACCAGGGGAATCGAGTAATAAGTTAGTCCTCTGTGTCCTTATGAACCCCACATCCCAGCATGACGCAACTCCATCCTCAGTGAGGGTTGTAGCCACCACGTAGCTAAGGGGGCAGCTAGTTCTCTACCAAAGGCCAGCCCAGCTGAAGCCAAGTGGAGCAGTGGACATCTGAGGGGATGGCAGGCCCTGGCAGGGCTCAGCGTCCTAGAAGGCAGAGACCTCTGAGCCCCCAGCCCCTCCCAACTGCCAAGACTGCTCAGGCCATCTCAGAGAGGGGCTCAAACTTCTTCTGTCCTCACGCCTCTGGGCCCAGGGTCTCCAGCCAGGCTGGCCTAAAGAGGACACTAGGAGACCTGGTGAGCCTCAGTGTCATCATTTGTAAGGCAGGAAAGCCCTCCTGCCCCCAGGATCACAGCAAGATGCCAGTGAGGTAAGGCAGGCAAAAGCCCTGGAGACAGGCAGCAACCCAGCCCTGTTCCCAAACCAGTAGCCTCCAGAGCCAGCACCCTTTCAGGACAGAGGGTTCCAACACACCACCTGGATGGCACCATTCTTTTCAGGGAAACTTACTCCGCAATTGCAGCCCTGGGTTTCAGTCCCATGGGCAGGCGCTCCCCTCTTAGCAGCCCCAAGTACGGCACAGCTCAGAAACCATGCCATAGACCTTTCTTCACTAGGCCAGTGGAGGCTTTTCTCTGGCCTCCAGCAGCCACTGTACCAGAGAAACCTGAGGGGGGAGACCCAATCCACCACAGAGACCCCTTAGACCTCCCTTCCTTGGCCATAACTCCCCTCTCCCACTTTTCCTCCCTCTCTACCACCAACCCTGAGAAGCAATCTCACACGTCCTCTGCCTTGGAAATGACTCAGACCAAGGCAGGAAAAGCTGAAAGATGTCCTCCCGCCCCAGGGGGTTTATGAATCTGAAGTTTGTAGAAATGTCTGAGCAGAGAAAATACACTGTGGGCTAGACCAAGCCCAGCTTCACCACCCAGTGAACCAGTGGCCTGGGCTTAGGGCACTCATTATGAACTTTGTAGTTTTCAGCCTGGGGGTGCTGGGCCCCTAGCTTGCAGGCCAAACCCCACGGTCCTTTTTTCATCTCAGTGGCTGCCATAAAAACCCAAGGCTCAAGAGAGCCTAGAGGTGGTGATATCCTCCTCATAGCAATGGGCACGCTAAGCACTCTGATCTTGGGTTCTAAATGTGATTCTCTTCTAAAAGGAACCAGGGCCAGGTCAGGAAGAATCCAAGGTGAGCCAGAACCTAAGTACTAAAGAATCCCGGGAGCATGTCAAAGGGTTCCCCCTCTGGCCACATGTGGGACAATCTGAACATTGAAACTGGTATCACAGACTGGAATAATCGCTGAGTACTTACTGATAGACATGCATCATCATTGAGGAAGAGGGGGTGCTCTCCTTACAGAAGAATGCCGACTAATGAATGTAAAAAGCACAGGGGAATAGGGCAACTATGGATGTTCAAACTAGTGGGTTAAAGCTTGATGAGAAACAGGATACTTACACATACAAATAATTCATGACAATAGTAACTTTACAGTGGAGACACCTTTACAGACCTGCAACTGAAGCTTCCAGAAGTCACCTGTGGAAAGGCCCTCAAAGAGTGACCTCTGTCCTGCATGCAGGCTGGGCTCAGTGTGACTCATAGACCTTCTTCTGGTAACTTTAAACCTGAGCACAGGTGAATTCAACCCATTGCAGCAGTTACCTACCATGAGACCTAAGAAAGTCCCTTCAACTCAAAAAATACCACTCTGTCCCTTATGGGTGACCACCTGATATAAAGGACAGACTTGGCTTTGAATTTCTGCCACTTAGTAGCTGTGTGAGTTCAGGCAAGCTGCTTAACCTCTCTGAACCTCAGTCTCTTCCTCTATACAATGGGGATAATAATATCTGTGTAATGAACCAGCAGTTCCATTCCTGAGTATGTCCTTGAGAGAAATTAAAGTATATGCCCATGCAAAGACTTGGATGTGTTTATGTTCATAGCTTCTTTATTGAAAATATCCCCAAACTGGAAACAATCCAAATAGCCATCATTTGTCTAACAATAAAAGGGAACACACCAATGATAACATAAATGATAAGTGAAAGAAGACAGACAGAAAACTCACCATGTTCCACAATCCACTTAGATGAATCTCTTAAAAAAGACAACTCTAGTGATCAGGGCTAGAGGGAACTTCCTAGGGTGTTTGGAATGGTCTGTGTCACAAACATTGTGGACACAGTTCTAAGAATATATGCTTTCGTGAGAACCCATCAAATAGTACACCTAAAATTGCTGAATTTTATTGTATGTAAATTACATATCAAAAAAACTGATTTTAAAAAAAACTAATACCTCCTGTGCAGGGTCGTGGTAAGGAATAAGTGGGCTGATCTATATGCCTGACCAAATGAGGGGCTCCCCAAAATAAAGGCTATCATTGTCTTAGTCATGAGGTTGAGCAGGGCATGAATGCCAGGGGCTGCAGGCAGGAGGCCTGCCCTAGAGCAATCATTCTCAGTGGAATAACCAGGTCACTAGCAGGTAGGAGTCCATGTGGAGTCCTACCAACAGGAAACTGTCACTGCCCCTAGGCCCACTAGAGCTGCAGGAGCCCCTTCTGCTCAAGGTAATGCCCGCATAGCAGGAACCCTCCTCCAGCCCGTCCTCCTGATTCATAAAAATGCTCCTCTGAGTTCTCCTGGCCTCCCCTGGCACCCCACCCTTACCCAGCCCAAATGGTGAAAGTTCAATGTGTCTGCTGCCACCCGGCCTAGGGCTCCACTTCCACATTTCTCTTCTGCATTCTTCCATTCATACCCAGAGGCAGAGTACAAGCTCACACGGTCCCCAAACCTCCCAGTCTCCTAATTCCTACAGTTCTGGAAGATCTTAGCCCCAGGTGAAAACCTGCTGCCTGAGAAGTGGGAGGGAAGGCCCAGGAGCCTGAGAGGAGAAGCAAGGAAAGGACCCAACCCAGAAACCGGCCTCACTGCTCCAGCAGGAAATCACATTTTATTTATATATGTTGTGTCTTATTACTTGGCAACCAGGTCTCAGCCATGTGTGGGGTGGGGGAGGAGGAGGTTTCCTTGCTAGATGGGTTGAGATGACTCATGCCCTACGTTCTGGCCTCTGGGGCCAGGGTAACAGGACAGACATTGTTTAAAGCTAGGTGCAGGCAGGTCAGGCCCTCCTGGCTGTGCAATCATGGAGGGCCTACCCCAGTAGGGCTTGAGGGGAGAGCCAGCCCCCAATTCCTCACCTGGCCCAGAAGATGCCACAAAAAGCACATGGGCTGCAGAGGGTCAGACAGGCTATGTGGAGGTGCCTACTAACTGGTGCTTAGCCTCTCTGACCCCAGTCTCCTCATCTGTAAAAAGAGAATGTGAGAGGGTGGTGCGGCAGTGGGTCACTGGCAGAATTCCCCCTGCCATGCCGAGACCCAGGTTGGTTCCGATTCCCAAAGAGAGAATGTCAGTTGTGTCCTAGGCTACCAACATTCATTCAGTGCTGTGAACTGTTTCAGCGCCTTTCCCCATTTGACAGGAGAAGATACTGCAGTCAAATACTCTTAGGTGCCAGGCGCTGGCCTTCCAAGGGGTCCAGGAAATGGGATTTTTCCGGACGGCCTGATGCAAATCTCGAGGGGTTGCCCATGGTAGGCAACGGGGAGTTTGAGAATTCTCTCTGCCAGAGGGGCAAGACTCGCAGTTAAGAAAGCCCAGGAATGTTTCCTAGAAGGGGAGGTCACAGCTACCTTCACACCTGGACCTGTTCCTGCTGTCACCCATTCACCCAAAGCTGAAATGCCAACTTCCCTTTTATATTCCAGAGTCCTCTGACAGGGCATCTTCCCAGCGCTGTACTGTCAGGTTTTTGGTGGTTGTTTTTTTTTCTTGTTTCTTTTTTTACTGCGTCAGGTTTTGACCACCAGTTTCCTTGTGGCTACAGGAATCTCTGGTTTGAGTTCTTGTAGTGGATACAGACTGTCCATGCCACTTCCCTACTCAAAGCCCTGCTGTGGCTCCCTGTTGCCCATAGGGTTAAATATCTGATTTGTCACGGGCAGCAGGCCAGGCCTCCACTGTGTGGTCTCCAAGTCCTGCCCCACCACTCCCATCACTGGTGCTCTCCAGGCTCCAAATACTCAACAACCTCATCTCTGTAGCTCCTGTTGTCCTCTCGGGTCTACTGACCCACTGCAGATGGCCTCTCCCCTCCTTCCACTCATTCTGCAGACCTCCAAGTGGTACCCCTCTCTTGTAGGAACTTCTCCAGCCTCTCGGGACCAGCACAACCATCTCTTCTCCAACAGCATCTGAGGGCCAGCTCCATGACGGGCCCTGTGCTCTGGGCTCCCCAGGGCTCACAAGAACTCAGCCAAGTAGGTCTTACCTCCCCAATTTAGCAGGGAGGGAAACTGAGGCTCAAGAAGATGCTGTACCCAAGGTCACACTCCCCTCCCCGTACATGAAAGGACCCTCCGCCAGCCCAGTGACTCTCACCCTTTTCTTGGTCTCAGCACCTCCCTTTCCCACCACTTGTGTATCTTCAATATTGCAAGGTCCTGGCCAGGTGGGCTGCTTGGATATCTGTTCCCAGAGAGACCCAATGCCCCTTGAAGGTGTGGGCCTCACATCTCACCTGCCTCACCTGCCACCTGGTCCTGTCCAGGAGTATTTGCAGAGTGAGTGAATGGGCCCATGAAGGACAGGGCACTGACGTTATTTTAAAGGGCCAAGGCCTCCAACTCAAGGAACTTGGGGGCTACTGAGTAAGGGCAGGAAATGTCTGGTTCAAGACCCTTAGCCTAATTTCATCCATCTCTCAACATTTCTTAAAAATTCACCCTTATTACTCAAATCCGTTTCTTCACCATAGTTGCAAAAAATGCAACATGGTTTTAAAGGTCTTGGTAACTGAGAAGCTGAGAAGCTGCAGTGCTGTTTTGCATATTAATGGATATTTCACTTGAACATCTGTCTGTGTGGTATATCATGATGTATTTTTATTTGTTTGTTTGTCTACTGTGGGTGGCAAGCAGAAAAGCTTTGAAAGCCCCTGACCGGGAAGTTCTCAACAGGTGGGCCTTCTCCCTCTTGATAAGTAGGCCCTCTCGCTCTGAGTACCCAGGGTCCCTGCACAAAAACCCTCTCACCGTCTCTCGGCTGCAAGAAGCAAACAGTGTAGCCATTGCTAAAGAAAAAGTAACCTTTTGTGCTTTTATTATATACGGGAAGAGCATGCTCAGAGTGAAAACGGCAAGAGTACATATACTAACACAAGGGAGAAAATGAAGATCTCCTCTCCCTCCGAACTCCTGTCCCCAGGTGCAGCCCTCTAATCTCCCACGGGATCTAACGGACAGCTCCCACCGCCAGCCCCATCCACATTCCCACACTGTTGCGCTCTGAAGCCACAGTTTTATTTGCTTGCAGGCTGAAAGCTCCCAGCTGAGCTTGAGCTGCCAAAGCTGCCCCTCCCACCCTTGGCTCTCACTCTCTCAGAATCCGCGCATCCCCTTGCCTCTCCCAGCCACAGGCCATCCTCATCCTCTCACACTGTCCAGTCCCCTGCCATGCACCCAGCCCTATGCCATGTGCCCCTCTTTTTCCCCCTCCTTCCCAAGCTGCCCTCCACCCAAAACAGAAACTGAGGTGACAGGGAGGCCAGCCCAGTTCTACATTTCCATTTAATCAAATGAAATGTGGTGCCCAGATCTTCATTTCTAAACACCATTCTCCAAAAGAAACCAAGCCAGGGCTCCTTAGAGACCGGGCTGGTCCCAGAACTGGGGCAGGGAAAGCCCCAGATGAGCCTGGAGCATCTTGTACCGGAAAGCGTGAGTCAAAGGGACACAGAGCCAGCTTGACGTGTCCCCCAGCTACCTCTGCTAAACATAACAGAAATGGATTGTAACCCTCAGAGCAGAAAAAACACCTGAAGTCCATACAGATATAAAAATAATGGAATAGGTAAATAAATGGTGGAAAGGAACAGCTTTTCTTTACGGTAGAATTCCAGCTAATAAAAGGAGAAGGAACAACGGAAATACAAAACCGGAATGTGGTAAGCACTCTTGTAATATTCATTGCAGGCAAGAATGACTGACAGTGCTACAATTAATAGGTGAAAGCATGACAAGAAAGAGGATTGTTTTAGTTTGCTAAAGCTGCCAGAATGTAACACACCAGAGATGGATCAGCTTTTAATAAGTGGATTTATTTAGCTAAAAATTTATAATTCTTCAGAGGAAAGGCAGCTAGCTTCCATCTGAAGTTCTCTGTTACATGGAAAGGCACGTGGCAATGTCTGCTAGCTTTGTCTCCTGGCTTCTGGGTTCCAAAGGCCTTCCCCAGGGTGATTCGTTTCTGCATCGCCAAACGTCTGGGCTGAGTGCTGAGATAAGGTATGCTGAGCTGCTGAGTTCTCTTCTGATCTCTTTTAAGCCTCAAGCTAATTAAATTAAACCTTACTCATTTGGAAGGCACTCCCCTTAGCCTACCGCAAATGTAATCAGCCGTAGATGAGGTACACATACTGATGGTTTAAGTCCACAGAAACAGAACCATGGGGCATCATTACCTGGCCAAGTTGACACCTGAACCTAACTACCACAAGGGTATTTACATCATCTTAAAGCATCTCCCCATGGGATATCTATTGATCACAAAGGGAATAGTAGAAACTTCACGGTGAAGGAATCAAGAAGGCAGCACTTGAACCAAGTGACCAAGTATCACCAGTTATTAGACACATAGTACTTGCCATGAATTATAACTCCTAATAATGAGAAACCATCAGGCAAATCAAACTGAAGAATGAAATGCCCTACAAGATAACTGGCCAAAGTGTCAGTTATAAAAGACAAGGAAAGATGGAGAAGCTGTCTCAGCCTGGAGGAGATTAAGGGGACATAACAAAGATGCAATGTGGCATCTAGACCAGAAAAACATTAATGGGCGATTGGCAAAATTTGAATAACGTTTTTTTAATCTATGTCAATTCCTGGTTTTGCTGCACTGTGGTTATAGAAGATGTTACTGGGGAGTGTGGGTGAAGGGTACAATAGTGGCAACTTTCTCGTAAGTCTAAAATTTGAAAATAAAAAATTTAAATCTGACTGGGAACTCTGCCTCTCCCCCTCTCAGGCTGACAGGAAGGTGGGTTATAGGGAACCCAGCTCAGGAACCAGACTAGGTGAGCAGGGCTCACAGAATCTGCTGGCCTAGGCTACTTTTCCTCTGGAGCCTCAAGCCCAGGCTCCTGGCTCAGGAAACTATTCCACCCAAGGGGGAAAGGCAGGCAGAGACACAGGTCCCGCCTGGGACAAGCCCCCTCCAGGGACTCTGCTTTCCTCTCAGGCTGCCCTAGGAGGTACAATCCTTCCCAAACCACAGCAGAGTCCCTGCAGTCAGAAGTATGTCAGCTTCAGGATCAGCTTGATCCAGCAACTCTGTCTTGATTTCTCTTAGGTCCACTGCCCTTTAGGGGTCTGCCTTTGTCCTCAGGTGCTTTCCCTCCTCTTAGCCAAATCACTGTAGAAGCTGCAGGCTCCATATCTGCTCACTGCCCAGCTTGGGGAAGAATGGGTCTGTATTGGTGGTTCTCTCTCCAAAAATAAGAACACTTTTTTTCCCCCAGAAGACCCCAAACTTATTGTCATATTCCATGGGCCTGAATTTCATTCCCTGCCCATTCCTGAAGTGGTCCTTGGGTCAGGAGATGCCATGCACATATTGGCTGAGTCCTAGGTTCCTGAGCCTGTCGAAGGCAAGAGCCAAGGGATCACCCTCAGATAAATCAGGTTCCACAAACCCCCACCCAGGAGCTGTGGGTGAGAAGATCAAAGAAGTGGGGTGCTGTTAGGAAGGAAGTTGGGGAGATGGGTAGGCAACAATCAGTGCCCACAATACCAAGCAACATCCTCTTTGAGAATGATTGCTTTCCTTGGAGTTCCATTGGAGAAGACGGTGTGCTGGGCAGCTGGCAGTAGTTCTCTGTGCCTTGTAAAGGAGCCAGAGGGCACACTCTGGTTTACACAACCATCTCTCATGAGCTTACTTAGAAATGTGGGAGTCCAGACAATACCCAGTTTCTGGGTCTCGTAGAAAGAGGAGACTGCAATGGCAGCAACTTTTCAGGTAGGACTTACCGCGGTTTCTGGAGGAGGTACCTGTTTTCCCTGTTCCCCAAAAGGCTTACACGATAAAACACCCACACCCAACAGAGGAGCATCTCAGCTTTACCACTTGGCGTTATTCTCCTGCTACCTTACAACCTTCTCCAGGACACAGTCTAGCTCCCATATTAATTACTTTGGGGTTCTGGGTTAAATGTTGTCTCCCCAAATAGACCTGAAATTCTTCAGGGCTAGGGACCCAAGAGGTGCTGAGCAGACAGGGCAGACCTGAGGTTCCGTGGTATCCTGCCCCTAGGAGCAGACCCGCCTGCCTGCTGCCTCTTTACAGGAGAGACCGCCCTAGCTCCAGCTGCAGAAAGGACGTCCAGTCCTGCCAGCCAGTCTTCAGGAGGGGACATCCTGCAGGATGGCACACCTTCAGTGCAGTCCATGGCAGCTTCCTGGAAGGCTCAGGTGAGAATCCCCAGGCTCCATCTGCTCTTTGGGGACGAGGACCCCAGAGAGGTTTTCTGCAGTGTTACAGGGAGATGGGGGTTGACAGTGGACGGATTGGTGCTGGGACATGATTGTTTGCTGCTTTTACTCCTGAAGTTTGGTATGTCTGAAATATTTTTAAATGAAAAAAATGATAAAAATTCAAGCCACGCAAAAATATAGTGTGAAAAGTCCTCTTCCCATCCCCATCACCACCCCTCCCAACTCCAAGAAATCACAGTTACTAGGATTCAGCACGCATCCAGTATAAACAAACGTGGATGGGCACTTTGCTGTTGGCTGCCGGGGGCTCTGGCTTAGATCAAACGGGGGCCCTGGACACTGAGAGCCAGGAAGCCTCTGGCCAGGTGACGGAGGCCATGTGTCATATGCAAAAAGAGAAAAAACAGATCTGCCTGGACATACATTCTTCAAACTGCAGCAGAAATCAATTTAGTGTCTTATGAGCATCATTTTTTAAAAAAAGAAATAGAATAGACTATGTCGAGAGCTCAGCACCTAGGAGGTGTATAGAGAGTTTGGGGAAACTTTGTTGAGATGTAGATGCATTTCTTACAAGGTTAAAAGAAAAGTTTAAAACACAGTATCTTAAACTGTCACTGGTGAAAACCTGGTTACCAAGGTCACGGCCCCTGGCCGCAGTTCCGGGGAGCAGTCCCTAAAAGGGGCTTGACTTCACAGGAGCCTTCTGAGAGCACTGGCAGGGCATCGGGTCACCAGGAGCGACAAGCGCGGGAGCAGTGCGGCCCGTGGGGGACTCGCCGCACCACACACCTCCCAGCCCGGGCCTGGAGCATCCTTTCCTTTCCCGAAAGGGCCAGAGCGTCCACGTTTCGGGCACGGCGAGCCACGCGGCTTCTCCCACAGGACCTCCGGGGGACATCTGGAAAGGGCTGACCGCGCTGCTCCGGTGCAACTGTAAACAGACGCTGAAATGTAGGTTTTATAGCATTTTCCTGTGTCACGAAACAGTCTTC
>PVIY010033193.1:0-28298 GCA_004026745.1 Myrmecophaga tridactyla | reverse complement strand
TTGTCCTCCGTGGACTAGAGCCAGGTCTGAATGTGGATTTTCTTTCCCTGTTTACAAACTTCTGACAACACCATCTTTGTGGTCTTCCTGACTGCTTTAATTATTTTACAGTTTCCCACATAACATTGTTTTGGAACAAGACATTCACTTTACAACCAAATAAATGTCCAAGGTATTCATAGTGCTTTCACTATACCCATCACCAGAAGCAGCCTACATGATAATACAGTAAAAGAGCTTATATTTCAGTTAAACACTGTCTTGTAGAGTTGGGTGATTTTGTGAGATACGGAATATATTCTGACTCAATGTTTAATAAATACTGCCTTATCTTCATTAGAATTCTCTGCTTGCAACTGGTAAGTGGAAATGGATCACACACACTTTCTTTTTTTATATTTATTCCCTTGATAGTGCATTTTGCTGGTTTAAATGTATTAGTTTTCAGGAAACACAAAACTATTTTACTGAAATGGAAGAAAGGATTTTTGCTACCATTTGGGGCTCCTGATGTCATAGGATCACCAGACAAAAACGGTGGTTGCTTTAGCTCTAAGGTGATTGGAGTTGATAATCCCAGGTAGTTAGGGTTGTCGCATAATACACAGTGAGTAGCAATAAACTTGCTTTCCAGGAGATTCTCTGGGCCTCATTTCAATACTCCTAGGACCAGTGAAAAAAAATTCATGGAAGCCCGCCACATGTCCATACAGGGATGACTAATGCAATTCAGACACTTCAGGAACAAAAGAGGTTTATATTGCCCCAAACATAAACAACAACTGATAACAGAAATTTGAAAAAACAAACTGTCACTTCCCTATGATCAGTTGCAATAATGAATACTAAGGAAGCTAGGCATATTTTCTTCCTTGCTCGAGTATTTATATATTTGTGAGTATACAGTATAGACTAGGAACAGCATAACTGTAATAAAAACACAGCAGTCACTTCTCTAGAGCTATTATTCCACCCTGATTGTATATACACCCACCTTGGTCAAACAGTATGTGCTGGGGTTGCATTGTGAGAGCAAATTCTTTTTCCTTTATCTTCTGAACTCTGAGAAACCTGATTTTTTCTTCTAGGTTGTCTTGACTTGTCCATAAACTTTCCTACTGCAACTGAAGTTGCAATTAGGGAACATGACGATATGGTGGCTATAGATCTTAGGTAGTCAGTTTCACACCAGATTAGGTACTGGAGGTGGCTTAGGCATTAGCACTGGCATGTTGCTCTTCAGAAAGAGAGACAGCTATAGAGATGTCAACCCATTTCAATACAGTTGTTGGGTTTGTCAGTAAAGCACCACCTACTCAAGCTCTGATGAGAAAACGTTTTGCTCACGTTGAAAAGAGGCAAATCAAGATCACCTTCATCACGATATTGAATTTCCAGAGCCCACTGGTCTCAATCTGTGGCCAGTGCAGGGAGATGATCCACATGCAGCACCCTTCTCTTGTGTTTGTGTGCTGTAGAGGAGGCACACTGCTCCTTCCATTCCAGGGGAAGACACTCCTCCAGGGAGGGAGCTAGATGCCTCAAAACAATCACACTGTCTCCATGATTTTTTTCACGTGCTCAGGACAATAAGAGAAGGAATATACCTAGAGTCTCCTTATCTACTAGGGGATTGATCCCTCCAAGCCAACACTCCTAGTGCTGAGCTCAGGATGTATTTGTGGAGTGAGGGAAACATGACAGTTGTCACACTAGTACTGCCCCCTAATACAGTACATTCCCCTACTTTTCTTGAGACCTCAGTAGTCAAACTGAATATCTTGCTAGGCCCATCATTCACACTGGATGGTGACCCACAGGCTGGGACATGGAGCATACTCTGATTGATGTCACTTGTGTGCACCATTTCTCTAAAATCTTTAGGCAACAATTGAGGGGGACTGTGAATAGGATCATGCCCAGCATGGTATTCAGGCCTCCCTGACAAGGGCGCACAACCAGTTGTTTCATCTATAGTCAAGCCACAATCAGCTGAATAGGTTGAAAGCTGTATTTCTCCAATTCTGGGGAAGAGTTGAATTACATTTTTATGTCCTCTTTATTACTTGCAATATATACAGATTCATTTATGTCCTCAGGATCAAGCCACAATATTTTGTTACATTAGTCATTAGGAGCTTCTCCCTCAGAGGACCCAGTGTCATTCATGTTTACAGTTTAGCAGCAAAAATTCTCCTCCAGGTTCGGGGAACTATCTAGGGAGCTCTTGGTCTTCAAAAGATGCCCCCCATGTCCAGTGGAGTCAATGGTACATGTCTATAGAGCAGTTTCTGTGTGAAACTTGTTTAGCATCCAGTAGACCAGAGTGGCCTACCATGGGAACAGGTTGGATGGAATGATGAGGAGAGACAGCCATCATCTCAGTTCAAATACTGACAGAAACACAGCTCATCTTGGTAGCTCTAAAGATTGATGTATCATTGGAGCTCATGGGTGACAGGATTGTTCAACAATGAGATTCATTGGTAGAGAAAATGATATAACTAACTCCCCCTCCACACACACATACACACACACCCCTTTAATTCCTGGGTGAAAGTGCTCTTGCTCTAGCTCCCTAGAGCTAGACACCAGAGGAGTCACAGATGTTGGAAAAACTAATCAAAGATGTTCAAACAAATCTACTTAATAAAATAAACAGGATAGCAAATGATATAAAGAAGATCAAGAAGACAGAAGAAGAGCAGAAATAGGAATTTGAAAGAATAAATAGAAAAATAGCAGAAATCACAGAGATTAAAGACTCTGTTGACCAAATACAAAACATACGAGAGGCACAAAACACCAGATTTGGAGAGACAGAAGAAAGAATAAGTGATATAGAGGACAGGATAACTGGTTTCAAAAACTCAAAACACCAAATGGCAAAAAAAAAGATGGAAAACTTTGAATAGGATCTCAGAGAAATGATAGACAAAACAAAGGACAAAAATACAAGAATCATTGGTGTCTAGGAAGGAGAAGAGAGGAGTAAAGGGCTAGGAAGAGCAGGTGAGGATAGAATGACGGAGAAATTCCCAACCTTCCTAAAGGTCATAAATATACAAGGCAAAGAAGCCTTTATGAGGGTCATAGATACACAAGACTCTCCAAACAGAATAAATCCAAATAGCCTTCCCCAAGATACATACTAGTCAGTCTGTCAAATGTTGAAGAGAAGTACAAAATCCTGAAAGCAGCAAGAGAAAAACAATCTACTACACACAAGGGAAACCAAATAAGACTGAGTTCAGACTACTCAACCAGCACCCTGGAGGTGACAAGGCAGTGGTATGATATATTCAAGATCCTGAAAGAGAAAAACTTCCAACCAAGAATTCTGTACCGAGCCAAATTGTCTTTCAAAACTAAGGGAGAGATTAAAGTTTTCAAAGACAAAAAAGTCCTGAAAGAATTTGGCAACAAGAGACCAGTCCTACAAGAAATACTAAAAGGAGTTCCTCAGGCTGAAAAAAAAAAAGACAAGAGAGGGAGGTCTGGAGGAGGGTACAGAATTGAAGAGTACCACTAAAGGTAATTTAAGGAATACAAAGAGTAAGAGGGAAAAGAATATATAGATCTGACAAAAAAAATAAAAAAGATAAGATGGTGGAATCAAGAAATGCCTTTTTAGAAACAACTTTGAATGTTAATAGACTAAACTGACCAATTAAAAGATACAGATTGTCAGAATGGATTAAAAAACATAATCCAGCTATATGCTGTTTACACAAGACTCATCTTAGACACAAGGATACAAATAGATTGAAAGTAAAAAGATGGAAAAAGATATTCCACGCAAGTTGTAATCAAAAGAAAGCAGGAGTAGCTATACTAATATCAGACAAAAGACTTTAAATGCAAAGACATTGTAAGAGACAAAGAAGGACATTATATACTAATTAAAGGGTCAATTCACAAAGAAGATATAACATTCATAATGTTTGTGTTTATGTTCCCAATCAAGGAGCTCCAAAGCATGAGACAGACATTGGCAAAACTGAAGGAAGCGATAGATGTTTCAACAATAACAGTAGGAGACTTCAATACACCACTCTCCTCTATAGATAGAACAACCAGACAGAAGATCAATAAGTAAATAGAGAACTTAAATAACTTGATAAATGAATTAGACCTAACAGACATATATAAGTCATTGCACCCCAAAGCACAAGGATATGCATTCTTCTCTAGTGCTCATAGAACATTCTCCAGGATGCTGGCACACAAAACAGGTCTTTTCAATTTAAAAACATTGAAATTATTCAAAACACATTCTCTGATTACAGTGGGATCAAGCTGGATCTCAATAACCACCAAAGAAGGAGAATATTCACAAATATATGGAGATTAAATAACACACATTTAAACACAACCAGTGGGTCAAAGAAGAAATTGCTAGAGAAATCAGCAGCTATCTGGAGATGAATGGGAATAAGAATATAACTTTTCAGAACTTATGGGAGACAACAAAGGCTGTGCTGAGAGGGAAATTTATTGCCTAAATGCTTATATCAGAAAACAAGACAGAGCAAAAATCAAGGACTTAACAGCACACCTGGAGACACTTGAGAAAGAACAGCAAACTAACCCCAAAGCAAATAGAAGAAGAGAAATAACAAAGATCAAGGCTGAGATAAATGATTGGGAGAACAAAGAGCAATAGAAAGAATCAATAAAACCAAAAGTTGATTCTTTGAAAAAAATCAATAAAATTGATGGCCACTAGCAAGACTTAGAAAGAAAAAAAGAGAGAAGATGCAAATAAACAGAATCAGAAATGAGAAGGGGTGCATTACCACAGACCCTGAAGAAATAAATAAAGGAAATCATAAGAGGGTACTATGTACAACTATATGCCAACAAACTAGGCAACTTAGATGAAATAGACAAATTCCTGGAGACTCACAAACAAGCCACACTGTCTCAGGAAGAAATAGAAGATCTGAACAAGCAAATCACAAGTAAAGGATTTAATCAGTCATCAAACCCAGACCAGATGGCTTTACAAGAGAATTTTATCAAACATTCCAAAAAGAAATAATACCAATCCTTCTCAAACTTTTCCAAAAAATTGAGGATAAAGGAACTCTACCTAACTAATTTTATGAATCTAATATCATTTAATACCAAAACCAGGTAAAGATGCTATAAAAAAGGAAAACTATAGGCCAATCTCCCTAATGAACACAAATGTCACAATTCTCAATAAAATATTTGCAAATCGAATCCAACAAAATGCCACAACCAAGTGGTGTTTATTCCAGAAATGCAAGGATGGATCAACACAAGAAAACCAATTGCTGTAATACAGCACATTAACACAACTGAAAGGGAAAAATCACATGATCATCTCTGATGATGCTGAAAAAGCATTCAACAAAATTCAGCATGCTTTTCTGATAAAAACACTCCAAAAGATAGGAATCAAAGGTAACTACTTCAATATGATAAAGGGAATATATGAAAAACCAAAGCCAGGATTATACTCAATGGAGAGAAACTGAAAGCTTTCCCCCTGAGATCAGGTACAAGGCAAGGATGCCCACTGTCACCACTATTATTCAACAATGTGCTAGAAGTTATAGCTAGAGCAATCAGGCAGGAGAAAGAAATAAAAGACATCCGAATTGGAAAGGAAGAAGTAAAACTTTCATTATTTGCAGATGATATGATACTATATGTGGAAGATCCTGAGAAATCTACAACAAACTTACTTGAGCTAAAAAACAAATTCAACAGAGTAGCATGATATAAAATTAATGTGCAAAAATCAGTAACATTTCTATACACAAGCAATGAGCTAGCTGAGAAGTCAGTTAAGGAAAAATTCCATTCAAAATAGCAACTAAAAGAATCAAGTACTTAGGAATGAACTTAAGTAGGGATGTAAAGGACTTGTACATAGAAAACTACATAATATTGCTAAAAGAAATCAAAGGAGATCTAAATAGGTGGGAAGACATTCCCTGCTTATGGATAGGAAGGCTAAATATAGTTAAGATGTCAATTCTCTCCCAATTGATCTACAGATTCAACACAGTACCAATCAAAATTCCAACAACCTACTTTGAAGATTTGGAAAAGCTAATTGCCAAATTCACTGGAAGGGAAAGAGACTCTGAATAGCTAAAAGCATCCTAAAAAAGAAGAACAAAGTGGGAGGATTAACACTCCCTGACTTTAAAACCTATTGTGGGGGGGAGGGGGGTGGCACAGTGGCAGAGTTTTTTCACCTGCCATGCTGGAGACCCAGGTTTGATTCCCAGTGCCTGCCCATGCAAAATAAATAAATAAATAAATAAATAAATAAAAATGAAACTATTATAAAGCCACAGTGTTCAAAACAACAAAGATAGAAGCATTGACCAATGGAATCAAATTGAGAGTGCAGAAATAGACCAACAAATCTATGGTCAAATGATTTTTGACAAGGCCCCCCCCAGAACCTCTGAACTGGGACAAAATAATCTTTTCAATAATGGGGCATGGAAAAACTGGATATCAATGGCCAGAAGAATGAAAGAGGGCCCCTATCTTATACCCTACACAAAAATTAATTCAAAGTAGATGAAACACCTAAATATAAGAAATAGTACCTTAAAGCTTCTAGAAGAAAATGTAGTGAAACATCCTCAAGACCTAGTAATAGGAGGTAGCTTCCTAAACTTTACACCCAAAGCACAAGCAACAAAAGAAAAAACAGATAAATGGGAACTCCTCAAAATCAAATGCTTCTGCACCTCAAAAGATTTTGTCAAAAAGGTGAAGAGGCAGCCAACTCAATGGGAGAAAATATGTGGAAATCACATATCAGACAAAGGCTTGATTTCCTTTATATACAAAGAAAACATACAACTCAAAACAAAAAAATAAACAAATCAATTAGATATGGGTTGTTTATTGGCTAAATAATAAACAACATACGGCTAAAAATGTGAATAGGCATTTTTTTGAAGAGCAAATACAGATGACTCAAAAGCACATGAAGAGAAGCTCATTTTCATTGGTTATAAAGGAAATGCAGATCAAGACTACAATGAGATACCACCTCACAACTGTAAGAATGGCTGCTATTAAACAAACAGGAAACTATAAATGTTGGAGAGGATGTGGAGAAACTCGGACACTTATGCACTGCTGGTGGGAATGTATAATGGTACAGCCACTACAGAAGACTATTTGGCAGTTCCTTAGGAAACTAAATATCAAGTTTCCCTATGACCCAGCAATAGCACTACTTGGTATATACCCAGAAGAGCTGAAAGCAGCAACACAAACAGACATTTGCACACCGATGTCCATAGCAGAATTATTTACAATCACCAAAAGATGGAAACATACCAAATGCCCATCAACAGATGAGTAGATCAACAAAATGTGGTATATGCATACGATGGAATATTATGCAGCAGTAAGACAGAATGATGTCCTGAAGCACATGACAAGATGGATGAGCCTTCAGGACATAATGCTGAGTGAAATTAGCCAGACACAAAAGGATAGATACTGTATGATTCCACTTTTATGACCAGCATAAAGGTATAATCAGAGGCTTATATTACAGAATATAGGGGACTAAGAAATACATAGAAACTAGACATGGATGAATGGTTAGCTAATAGAGATGAACTCCAATGTAAGGGAATAGATAGGAGTGAAGGTGATTCTCTAGTGGGTCTATAAGTAATATTACCATATTGAAGATGATAAGATTGAAAGGGGTTGTATAGACCTACGTGTCCCACTGATTAACACTAGAATTATGAATTAGTTCTTGCAAGAACTAGTTCAAAGATATGATTCTTGTACAAAGAGTGTTTAAATCCAGGTCACATGGGGGAAACGGCTATTGCATGCTGTGAGCTATATTCAAAAGGAAACCATCAGCACTATCACAGCAACACCAGGAGTCAATATTGGGGGGTGGGACAAGAGTTAAGAGGAGGTTTAGATTTCCTATTTGGCAAGGGTGTGTTTATTGGTTTTCCGTGTTGTGGGAACAATGAAATTAGCTAAAATTGAGAATGTTGATGGACTGTGGACCTTGGGCCCTCTACATAATGCCCGCTGAATGCAAGTGGCTGAAGGATGCACTGACAGAGAAGTAGATTGGCGAATGATGGTGTATACTTATGAATGAAGGTTGTGCTGCTACAAAAAGTAACAAAGTCATTAGGCATGCAGCGATGTGAATGAACATGTGGGACATTAGGTAAGGCAAAATAAGCCAGAAGCAAAAGAACAAGAATGGTATGATCACATTTAGAAAATGCTTATAAAAGAACAGGGGCCTAGATTGTAAGCTTTTAGAGCAGACACATTAAGTCTGAAGTGGTGATTATTATTTCTGGATTTGAGAGGCTGTTTTATGTATATAACCTGATACTTGGAGGTAAGAACAAAACCAGACAGGTTATGAACCATATATACTCTTTGAGACCAATGGAAGAAAGGTTTATTTGGTCTGGAACTGAAATTTTCTGTAGTGTATAATCTAATTCAACCTGTCTGTGTAGCTCATTTGAACAATTGAAACACAGGAGGCCTAGAATAAGAAAGGAGTCCTTTAATCTTGTACAGATTATTGTAATACCTGCATGCATCCTAGAGTACATTAAGCAGATAATAAAAAGTATTGGCAAAGTCCCTTGAGGGATGGGACAAAGAATATGAAACTATTAAACCTCACCATCAGAAAATCCCCTGATATTGCATCAAACTTTAGGGACACCCAAATCAATAGGCCATGCCCTCGATCATGAGACTTACTCTTGTGAAACTTATGTAGGTAGCAGAGAAGCTTAGACTATCTATAGGCATACCTAAGAGTTACATCTGGAGGACCTCTTTTGCTGCTCACATGTGGCCTCTCTCTCTCTCTAAGCCCAACTCTGCAAGTGAAATCATTGCCCTCTCCCCAACATGGGACATGACATCCAGGGGTAAAAGTCTCCCTGGCAACGTGGGAGAGGACTCCCAGGGATGAATCCAGACCTCACAGTGGGATCAATAACTCCATCCTGAACAAAAAGGGGGATAGAAGTGCAACTAATAAAGTAAGTATCAGTGGCAGAGAGAGTTCAGATAGAATCGAGAGGCTACTCTTTAGAATGCTATTACACAAGCTTCAGGTAGACCTTGCTACCTATCATAACCCGCCAAACCCCAACCAGGACCATTCTAGCCAATCCTAAAGAACACCTAGGGCAATTTATAAGATTCCAGAACGGTTCCATGTACTAGAGTAACTTCCAGAAACCTACAACCTCCAGATGGGTCCCTGGTCCAGATAAGTCCTGAAACCTAGCCCAGCCTCTCCAGAACATCAGATAATTTCATCTCCCTACCCCATATTAGTGATAGACCCTTCCAATATGAAGAATTTATAATTGCCATAGCCCAAACACCCCTGAAGAGAGGGATGGAAAGACCAAAGATGATGGTGGAATTATACAGAGAAGATAGGATTTAACAAATGAGTATAAATGCTGAATCATTAAATTGATCATCTCTTTTAGCCTCCAGTATTTTAGAACTGGTGGAAATAAAAACCTAAAATTGTGGAATTGTAACCCATGTCAAAGTCTGAAGTATGTTGTACAACTAATTGTGATGCTGTGCTTAGAAATTTATAGCTTATATATATATATGTTATTTTTCACAAAAAAATAAGGAAAAACAGTAGATTGGATGATAAAAAAATATTTAAGCTCTTTAGCCTCTTATATTCTGGAGCAGCTAGAAGGAAAAATATGAGAGGATCATATGATAGCCCATGACAAACTCTGGGATCTGTCTTGTAGTATAACTTGTTGAGGAGTGCTTTGAAAACTATCGCTTTTTTATTTCTTTGCTTTGTATATATGCTATACTATACACTTAAAAAAAATTTTAAGTAGCACAAGAAAATGCCCATTGTTCAATTTCCATAGTGAATGTGCTAAATAATATCATGTTTTACAGACAATATCAGAACATGCATGTGTGGCCCCCCATGATATAAAATAGACTTTCTTAAGTTTAATATGATTTCCAAATAACAGCATCAGCAATTCCTTTCCTAGGCTACACTGACAAAATGCTGAGGACTTCCCAGCCAAAGAAATATCCAACTTATCCTGTGAAACCATATTAATTTGTTTGAGTCTAACACAAATGAAAACATTAGAGGATAATGAAAGCACTTAAAAGAGTGTCTCACATACCATAGTGATCAATGTTTGATGAATTCATAGGTCAATTTGATGATGTAAGATAAGGGATATTAGAAAGGTTTCTTGAACTCAATAAACTTGTAAAAGCATCCCATGAGTATTAAATCTCCATTAGCAGAATCATCTTAAGAGATGGAAAGTCCCACTGCCTTGAAAAGAGTGCACAATATATAATTAATTAAGAAATGCCAGATATAAAAAAGAAAGCTTACGAGAGTTGAAGGATTGCGGTAACAAAAGATGAACACTATACTTAGAATAATTTAAAAATCAGTGTATTTCCTGTTCCCAATAGGCCAGTAAAATGTAACAATCCTCTGTTTAGCTTCTCTTTAATGTGTCTTGTGTCAGAACACCTTAGCCTGATGACACAAGTCCTTGTCTCAAACACTTTGCTGCTTTACACAGACTCTATGAGGAATTTGGCTTTCTCATCAGATTCTTTCAGGGAGCAAAATGCCTTGTCCAGAGGGCATGAATGTACAGCCATCCCAGCTCTCTATCGTAAATTCATAATCTGTTCCATGCTTATAAATGAACTCTTTTCAGACTTCGTTAATGTGGATGAGCTGTCTGAGTTGTGGTCGCAAGACAATATTAACTTTGTGCCTTTACAAAGCTGATCACCAGACCCTGGGAAAGATGAGTTAAGCCAAGATGCCCTGCTTAAGGAGATGAGCAGCTTCACCGCTATCATATTTCTTTTCATATACTTCCCTTTCGTTAAATTTTCCAATTGTTTGGAGCATATTTGTGGAGTGTTTAAGCATGCATGGAACAATCGATTAAACTGAAATAGACATCATCCCTGCTATCCTTCCTGCAGGAAGATCCAGAAGTAGATACGTGGATATGGCCTATATGATGAATCCTATCATAAGCTCAGGATGCGATGGGAACTCAGAGGAAAAACTTAGTAAGAAAGGAAAGCCACAATATTTCCCATTTTAGAGCCACATAATTTTGCAAGGACATCAGTCCTCACTCAAACACTACTCTTCCCTAGGCGAAAGCCCTGAAGACATTTCGAGTAGGAAGGGTAAGGTGAAAGTCAATCAGGGGAATACAGAACAACCACCAAAAAGAAAAAAGTCCCATAGCCATATGCCTCTGAGCACCTATGTAATTTAAAACTCTGTTTATAATCGTTTGAACACAGGTCTTAATTTAATTACATTCATAAGCAGAATAGTTTTGCTCTGTTAATATTAATTTAATTTTCTAGAAATACACTACTTTGAAATTCAAAGGAAGATTGTCATATTTTGTTAGGTGATGATTTATTTATTATGTTGGAAAAATGATGCCACCAATGGGAAGTCCAACCGTCATGTTTCTTTCTTTTCCTCTCTTTTCTTTTCTGCCAGTAAAAGCATATACATATCTGTATTTATAGCTGTCGTATTTAAAAGATCTTACTGATAGGTGAAAACACCTCACTGGTTTTGTTATGCTTTATAGTATAGTTGAACATTTACATGTTAAAACGTATTTGGTTTCTTTTTTTATTATTTCATGTTTCAATTGGCGCACAGTGTCGATTTTTCAATTGTGTGTAGGTAGTTTATATGGTCTATGAATTTCACTTCATGATAATAAAGCAGGTGTGATAAAATATTTATTATTTAAAGGGGCTTGTCTTCATCAATAAATGATGCCGGGAGAAATGGATACCTCATGAATCAAAGACCTAAATATACAATCCAGAATTATAAAGCTCCTAGAAGAAAATAAAGAGAAACATCTTCAAGATGTAGTGCTAGGTGGTTGTTTCTTAGACTTTACACCCAAGGCACAAGCAACCAAAGTAAAAGTAAATGAATGGGAGCTCCTCAAAAATGAATACTTCTGTGCCTCAAAAGACTTTGTCAACCCGACACGGCAGTCCCCGCCGCCATCTGTCATCTCAGCTCCAGCACCAGCAGCCTGTCGCCCCTGCCCCACCACCGTCTCCTCCTCGGCGGACTCTGCTTCCCGGCCCTGTCACCTCTGTGCCCTGCTCTTGTTGCTGGCTTCTTCCCCCCATGGATCTTGTCAGAGTGGCATCCCCTGAGCCCAGCCCACAGCGGCCTAAGGAACCAGCAACTGTCCATGAGCTACCCCTCAAAATACAATATCTTGTTCCTTGGCTGATGTAATGGGTGAACAATTGGCTGAAGAATTACAATTAGAAGAAGCTGCTGCTTTTCCTGAGTTGCTGTTGCTGAAGGACCATTGAATACTGGAGAAAACATTGACACCTCCATCGACCTAATGCTGGCTCAGACGCTACAGGTGGAATTTGACAAAATGTGATGCACAGCTTAGGCGAGAAGAAAAAAAAAATTCAATGGAGATAGCAAAGTTTCCATTTCTTTTGAGAATTATCGAAAAGTGCATCGTTATGCTTCATAAGGTGATAGCTATGAAGATGAGGTTGTCTGGCAGGATACTCGTGACGATCCCTACATAACAGCAAAACCGGGCTCTACTCCAAAAAAGGATTTTATTGGAAAAGGAAAAGACATTACCACCAAACATGATGAAATTGTATGTGGGAGAAAGAATGCAACAAGAATGGAAAATTTTGTACCTGGGTTTCAGGTAGGAGATGAAATTAAAATGGATTTAAAACTATCAAACCGTGTTTCAATACTTTAAAACAGCATACCTATTCAGAAGAACATCCAAGTGCCCACTTCCATGAGAAAAAGGGGCATTCTACTGCAGAAAAAGCAATTGATCCTAAAACCTGTTTCCTTATGTATAAAATGATCAACTCTGGAATGTTGGAGACAATCACTGGCTGTCCTAGTACGGGAAAGGAATCTGTTCTCTTTCATGCATGGAGGAAGCATGCAGGATGCAAAGGAAGATAGTAAAGTTATACCTACATCATGTGCCATCAAGGTATTTAAAACAACTCTTAATGAGTTTAAGAGTCGTGATAAGTATATTAATGATGATTTCAGGTTTAAAGATCGCTTCAGCAAATTAAATCCACGTAAGATCATCCACATGTGGGCAGAAAAAGAAATGCACAATCTCACAAGAATGCAGAGAATTGGAATTCCATGCCCAACAGTTGTAATGCTCAAGAAACACATTTTAGTTATGTCTTTTATTGGCCATGATCAAGTCCCAGCACCTAAATTAATGAAGTAAAACTCAGTAATGAAGAAATGAAAGAAGCCTACTATCAAACTCTTCATACGATGCAGCAATTATATAATGCATGCACTCCTGTGCATGCTGACCTCAGCGAGTATACCATGCTGGGGCAAGCTGGAAAGGTTTGGTTGATTGATGTCAGTCTGTCTATAGAGCCAACCCATCCCCTAGAGTTCTTATTTCAAGACTGTAAGAATGTCTCACCGTGTTTCCAGAAAGGAAGAGTAAAGGAAGCCCTTGGTGAAAGAGAACTCTTCAATGCTGTTTCAGGCTTAAACATCTCAGCAGATAATGAAGTTGATTTCTTAGCTGAAATAGAAGCTTTGGAGAAAATGAATGAAGATCATGTTCAGAAGAATTTGGAAGAAAGGCTGCTTCTTTTTTTGAAAGATGATGGAGGTCTGCCAGTGTACAAACCACACCAGCCCCCACTGCCTTTAAGTGTTCACACAGTGGAGCCTGTCAGCTGACAATGGCAAATGTAGTCATGGGTGACTTGAAATACCAAAAAAAGGAAACATGAAGACTGTACAATGGTGCTCCTGTGTTTTGTATTTTCTCGAAACCCATGTGCCAGATGTGTGGAATTTTTAGCTTGGCATCGAGAAAATAGAATGTTACTACCTCTCATCTTATGGACAGAATAATATAATTCTTTAATAGGTAAAGGTAATCTAGCTAAATAGACATAATTTTACATGATTTATGGAATAAAGTGTTTGATGAGAATTTTTTTAATTTGGGTAACATTTCCAAATGTGGAAAGAAGGGAAAGAAGTGTTTATGAGAGAGGGTTTTTATTATAAATTATTTGCTTTTTTCACCTCCCTGTTTTGGGATACATCATTCCTCCAATATTTTGTTGGCCTAAAGTTAGCCTTTCTCAATTCTTTTTCCAGGCAAAAATTTATTCTCTTTTAGTGGGTATTATAAATGGAATTTGATTTCAGAATGGTTGACAGAAATAGAACTAAGCAATGTTGTATGGTACATCATGAAAATGAACTGAATTCTGCTTTTTTTCATACTTAAATCCAAGGAAAGACTTCATGGGCTTCAATTCCTGGTGCCTGCCCATGCAAAAATAAATAAATAAAAATAAAACAAATCTCTTTATCATTTTATCCTGAAAATATTTTAAATTTCATCATATATGGTTATAGCTGTGGAGCTTGCTAAAAGATTAATATAAATGACAGTAGTTAGGATTTATGAATTAAAAGTGATTTTTTCATAACTTTTTTATTGTATAGTATAGCATATTTACAAAGCAAAGAAATAAAAAAGCAATATTTTTCAAACCACTCTTCAAAAAGTGGTTACAGAATAGATACTAGAGTTTGTCATAGGCTACCATATGATCCTCTCCTATTTTTCCTCCTAGCTACTCCAGAATATAGGAAGCCAGAAGGCTTAAATAGTTTTTTTATCATCACAATCGACTTTTTTTTCCTTCATTTTTAGAGAACAATAACATATGTACAAAAAAGCTATAAATTTCCAAGCACAGCACCACAATTCATTGTACAACATATTTCAAACTTTGTCATGGTTTATAATTTCACAATTTACGTTTTTACTTCGAGCTGCACTAAAATACTGGTGACTAAAAGAGATATCGATTTAATGATTCAGCATTCATATTCATTTGTTAAGTCCTGTCTTCTATGTATAATTCCACCATCACCTTTGATCTTTCCATACCTCTCTTTAGGATTGTTTGGGCTATAGCAATTCTAATTTTTAATATCGGAAGGGTCTGTCACTGATATCAGGTAGGGAGATGGTACTATCTGATCTTCTGGAGAGGGCTAGGTTTCAGGACTTATCTGGACCAGGGAGCCATCTGGAAGTTGTGGGTTTCTGGAAAGTAACTCTAGTGCCTGGAACCCTTGTGGAATCTTATATATTGCCCTAGGTATTCTTTAGGATTGGCTGGAATTGTCCTGGTTGGGGGTTGGCAGGTTATGATAGGTAGCAAGGTCTACCTGAAGCTTGCATAAGAGCAACCTCCAGAGTAGCCTCTCGAGTCTATCTGAACTCTCTCTGTCACTGATACTTTATTAGTTATACTTCTTTTCCCCCATTTGTTCAGTATGTAATTGTTGACCCCACGGTGCTAGGTCTGGATTCATCCCTGGGAGTCATCTCCCACATTGCCAGGGAGATTTTCACCCCTGGATGTCATGTCCCACATAGGGGGGAGGGCAGTGATTTCACTTGCAGAGTTGGGCTTAAAGAGACTGAGGCCACATCTGAGCAACAACAGAGGTCCTCCAGAAGTAACTCTTAGGCATGCCTATAGGTAGTCTAAGCTTCTCCCCTGCCTATATAAGCTTCACAAGGGTAAGCCTCAGGATCGAGGGCATGGCCTATTGATTTGGATATCCTTAAAGTTTGACACAGTATCAGGGGTTTCCCTGCTGGTAAGGTTTAATAGTTCCATAGTCTTTCTCCCCTCCCTCAGGGGACTTTGCCAGTACTTTTTGATTATCAGGTTAATATACTCTAGGATGTTTCCAGTAATTAAAATAATCTATAATGATTAAAGGACCTCTTTCTCATTCTGTGCTGTCTGTGTTTCAGTTGTTCAAATGAGCTATACAGATAGGATGAATTGGATTATGCACTACAGAAAATTTCAGTTCCAGATCAAACAAACCTTTCTTCCATTGGTCTGAAAGAGTATGTGTGGTTCTAAAATATAGACACTGTCTTCCTTACCCCTAGTCCTGAATTACGTTTAACCACAACCTGTTTGACGTCATTCTTATCTCTAAATATCAGGTTTTATATATATATAAAACAGCCTCTCAAAATCTTGAAATAATAATCACCATTCCAGACTTAATATGTCTGCTCTAAAAGCTTACAATCTAGGCCCCTGTTTTCTTATAAACATTTTCTAAAGGTGACCATACCATTCTTGTTCTTTTGTTTCTGGCTTATTTTATCTCACCAAATGTCCCACATGTTCATTCACATCGTTGCATGCTTCATGACATTGTTCCTTTTCATAGCTGCACAGCCTTCATTCATAAGTATACACCATTGTTCACCAATCTACTTCTCCATCAGTGCATCCTTCAGCCACCTGCATTCATCGGGAATTGTGTATAGGGTGCAAAGTCCACAGCCCATCAACATTCTCAACTTTAGATAATTTCATTGTTCCCAAGAGACAGAAAACCAATAAACACACCATCACCAAAATAGGAAATCTCAACCTCCTCTTAACTCTTATGCCTCACCCCATTATTTACCTCTGCTGTTGCTGTAGTAGTGCTGATGGTTTCCTTTTGAATAAAGCTCACAGCATGCAATAGCAGTTTTCCCCTTGTACCCTGGACTTAAACACTCTTATACAAGAATCTTATCTTTGAAGAAATTCTTATAAGAACTCATTAATATTGCTACTGTGAGTCAGTGGGACACGTGGGTCTATACAACCCCTTGCAACTTGTTCATCTTCAGTTTGTTAGCTGCCAAAATGCAATATACAAGAAACAGAATGGCTTTTAAAAGGGGGAATTTAGTATGTTGCTAGTTTACAGTCTAAGGCCAAGAAAATGTCCCAATTAAAGCAAGTCTATAGAAATGTCCAATCTAAGGCATCCAGGGAAAGATACCTTGGTTCAAGAAGGACGATGAAATTCAAGGTTTCTTTCTCATCTGTAAGGGCACATGGCGAACATGGCATCACCTGTTAGCTTTATCTCCTGGCTTCCAGTTTCATGAAGAAGGAGGCATTTTCCTTCTTCATCTCCAAGGGCTGGTGGACTCTGCTTCTCGTGGCTATGTTGTTCTGCTCTGCTCTCTGAATCACCTTCATTCTCCAAGATGTTTCCTCTTCTATAGGACTCCAGAAACTGATCAAGACCCACCCAAATGGGTGGAGACATGTCATCACCTATCCAGCTTAATAACCACCTTGATTAAATCACATCTCCAGGGAGATGATCTCATTACAGTTTCAAACATACAGTATTGAATAGGGATTATCCTGCCTTTATGAAATGGGATTTTGATTAAAACATGGCTTTTCTAGGGTCCATACATCTTTTCAAACCAGCACAACCCACTAGGGAATCACCTTCACTCCTATCTATTCCCTTACATTGGAGTTCACCCTTATTAGCTAACCATTCATCCATGTCTAGTTTCTATGTATCTCTTAGTCCCCTACATTCTGTAATATAAGCCTCTAATTATACCTTTATGCTGGTCATAAAAGTGGAATCATACAGTATCTTTCCTTTTGTGTTGGCTAAGTTTGCTCAGCATTATGTCCTCAAGGCTCATCCATCTTGTCATGTGCTTCAGGACATCACTTTGTCTTACTGCTGCATAATATTCCATCGTATATATAATGCATATTTTGTTGATCCACTCATCTGTTGATGGGCCTTTGGTTTGTTTCCATCTTCTGGTGATTGTGAAAAATGCTGCTATGAACATCGGTGTGCAAATGTCTGTTTGTGTCATTGCTTTCAGCTCTTCTGAGTATATACCAAGTACTTCTACTGCTGGGTCATAGGGCAACTCGATATTTAGTTTCCTAAGGAACTGCTAAATAGTCTTCGATAGAGGCAGCACCATTATACATTCCCACCAGCAGTGCATAAGTGTCCCAGTTTCTTCATATCCTCTCCAACATTTATAGTTTCCTGTTTGTTTAATAGCAGCCATTCTTATAGGTGTGAGGTGGTACCTCATTGTAGTCTTAATCTGCATTTCCCTTATAAACAATGAAAATGAGCTTCTCTTCATGTGCTTTTGAGCCATCTGTATTTGTTCTTCAGAAAAATGTCTATTCATATCTTTAGCCCATTTTATAATTGGATTATTTGTTCTTTTGTTGTTGAGTTGTATGATCTCTTTGTATATACAGGAAATCAAACTATTATCTGATATGTGACTTCCAAATATTTTCTCCCATTTCTCTTCATCTTTTTGACAAAGTCTTTTGAGGTGCAGAAGCATTTGATTTTGAGGAATTCCCATCTATTTTTTTCTTTTGTTGCTTGTGCTTTGGGTGTGAAATTTAGGAAGCTACCTCCTATTACTAGGTCTTGAAGATGTTTCCCTACATTTTCTTCTAGAAGCTTTAAGGTACTAGTTCTTATATTTAGGTGTTTCGTCTACTTTGAGTTAATTTTTGTGTAGGGTGTAAGATAGGGGTCCTCTTTCATTCTCTTGGCTATAGATATCCAATTCTTCCATACCCAGTTATTGAAAAGACTATTTTGTTCCAGTTCAGAGGATTTGGGGACCCTGTCAAGAATCAGTTGATAATAAACTTGGTGGTCTATTTCTGCACTCTCAATTCAATTCCATTGGTCAATACTTCTGTCTTTGTGCAAGTACCATACTGTTTTGACCACTGTGGCTTTATAATAGGTTCTAAAGTAAGGGAGTGTTAATCTTCCCACTTCTTTCTTCTTTTTTAGGATGCAATTAGCTATTCAGGTTGTCTTTCCGTTCCAGATGAATTTGCTAGTTAGCTTTTCAAAATCTTCAAAGTAGGTTGTCAGAATTTTGATTGGTACTGTGTTGAATCTGTAGATCAATTGGGGGAGAATTGACATCTTAACTATATTTAGCCTTCCTATCCATGAGCAGGAAATGTCTTTCCACCTATTTAGATCACCTTTGATTTCTTTTAGCATTGTTATATAATTTTCTATGTACAAGTCCTTTACACCCCTACTTAAGTTCATTCCTAAGTATTTGATTTCTTTAGTTGCTGTTTTGAATGGAATTTTTTCCTTGACTGACTCCTCAACTAGCTCATTACTTGTGTATATAAATGTTATTGAATTTTGCACATTAATTTTATATCCCACCACCTTGCTGTATTTGTTTTTTAGCTCAAGTAACTTAGCTGTAGATTTCTCAGGATCTTCCATGTATAGTATCATACCATCTGCAAATAATGAGAGTTTTACTTCTTCCTTTCCAGTTTGTATTTTATTTCTTTGTCCTGCCTGATTGCACTAGCCAGAACTTCTAGCACAATGTTGAATAATAGTGGTGACAGTGGGCATCCTTGTCTTGTACGTGATCTTAGGGGGAAGGCTTTTAGTCTCTCTCCATTGAGTACAATGCTGGCTGTCAGTTTTTCATATATTCCCTTTGTCATATTGAGGTAGTTACCTTTGGTTCCTGTCTTTTGGAGTGTTTTTATCAGAAAAGGATGCTGAATTTTGCCTGCTTTTTCAGCACCAATCAAGATAATCATGTGATTTTTCCCTTTTGATTTGTTAATGTGCTGTATTACAGTAATAGATTTTCTTGTGTGGAACCATCCTTGCATTCCTGGTACAAACCCCACTTGGTCATGGTGAAAAATCCTTTTAATGTGCTGTTGGATTCGATTTGCTAATATTTTACTGAGAATTTTGGCATCTAACTTCATTAGGGAGATTGACCTGGAATTTTCCTTTCTTGTAGCATCTTTACCCGGTTTTGGTATTTAAATGATATTAGCTTCATAAAATGAATTATATACAGTTCCTTTTTCCCCAATTTTTTTGGAAAAGATTGAGCAGGATTGGTATTAGTTCTTCTGGAATGTGTGATAAAATTCCCCTGTGAAGCCATCTGGCCCTGGGCTTTTCTTTGTAGGAAAATTTTTGATGACTGATTGAATCTCTTTACTAGTGATTGATTTGTAGAGATCTTCTATTTCTTCCAGAGTCAGTGTAGCTTGTTTGTGTTTCTCCAGGAATTTGTCCATTTCATCTAAGTTGTCTAGTTTGTTGGCGTATAGTTGTTCATAGTATCCTCATATGATTTCTTTTATTTCTCCAGGGTCTGTGGTAATGCACCCTTTCTCATTTCTGATTTTGCTTATTTTCATCCTCTCTCTTTTTTTTCCTTGCCAGTCTTGCTAGTGGCCTGTCAATTTTATTGATTTTCTCAAAGAACCAACTTTTGGTTTTATTGATTCTTTCTGTTGTTCTTCTGTTCTCCCATTCATTTATCTCAGCTTTAATCTTTGTCATTTCTCTTCTATTTGCTTTGGGTTTAGTTTGCTGTTCTTTCTCAAGTTCCTCCAGGCTTGCTCTTAAGTCCTTGATTTTTACTCTGTCTTGTTTTCTGATAGAGGCATTTAGGCAATAAATTTCCCTCTCAACACAGTCTTTACCACATCCCATAAGTTCTGATAAGTTGCATTCTCATTCTCATTCATCTCCAGATAGCTGCTGATTTTTCTAGCAATTTCTTCTTTGACCTACTGGTTGTTTAAGAATGTGTTATTTAATCTTCATATATTTGCGAATGTTCTCATTCTTTGGTGGTTATTGAGATCCAGCTTCATCCCACTGTGATCAGAGAAAATCTTTTGAATAATTTCAATGTTTTTAAATTTATAAAGACCTGTTTATGCCCCAGCATATGATCTATCCCGGAGAATGTTCCATGACACTAGAGAAGAATGTATATCCTTGTGCTTTGGGGTGCAATGACTTATATATGTCTGTTAGGCCTAATTCATTTATCAAGCTATTTAATTTCTCTATTTCCTTGTTGAGCTTCTGTCTGGTTGCTCTATCTATAGAGGAGACTGGTGTATTGAAGTCTCCTACTATTACTGTTGAAACACCTATTGCTCCCTTCAGTTTTACCAATGTCTGTCTCATGTACTTTGGAGCTCCTTGATTGGAAGCATAAACATTTATGATTGTTATATCTTCTTGGAGAATTGACCCTTTAATTAGTATATAGATAGTGTCCTTCTTTGTCTCTTATGATGTCTTTACATTTTAAGTCCATTTTGTCTGATATTAGTATAGCTACTCCTGCTTCCTTTTGGTTACAACTTGCATGGAAGGTCTTTTTCCATCCTTTCACTTTCAATTCTATTTGTATCCTTGTGTCTAAGATGAGTCTCTCGTAACCAGCATATATCTGGATTATATTTCTTAACATAAACAGCGCATCTGTTAACAGCACTCCCAGGCCCACACATGTGCATGGGCCCCCAATCACGTCATTCAGCTCTGGGAACCGCACTTTACAGCGGTCTTAGAACTGCGCATGCACAGCTCTCAGCTTCACTTCCCAACTCTGAGAAAGTGGTGACCTGCACAGCTGGGTCCATTTGCCCCCAATCCACGAAGGTGTGATGCCGACCTGTTGCCACAGCTCTATGCATGCGCACAAGGTCCTTTTGCTGAGGGTCTTTCTCTTTCAGGATCTTGAATGTATCATACCACTGCCTTCCCGCCTCCAGGGTGCTAGTTGAGTAGTCTGAACTCAGTCTACTTGATTTCCCTTGTATGTAGTAGATTATTTTTCTCTGGCTGCTTTCGGGATATCCTCAACTACTCTTCATAGCCCTTTATTCCTCTCTTCTCCTTCCTGGACACCAATGATTCTTATATTTGCGTGCTTTGTTTTGCCTATCTTCCTGAGTTCCCAATGAATTTTTTCCATCTTTTTTGCCATTTTGTGTTTTGATTCTTTGAAGTCAGTTATCCTGTCCTCTATATCACATATGATTTGTTGTGTCTCTTCAAATCTGGTGTTGCATTTCTCTAGTATGTTTTTTATTTGGTCAACAGTGTCTTTAATCTCTGTGATTTCTGCTATTTTTATATATATTCTTTCAAATTCCTCTTTATGCTCTTTTACTGCCTTCTTGATCTCCTTTATGTCCTTTGCTATCCCACTTATTTTATTAAATAGATTTGTATGAACATCTTAGATTATTTCTTCCAATGTCTGTGCTCCTCGGGTGTTTTAATTTGGTCATTAGTCTGGGCTACATCTGTCTTCATTGTGATATGGTTGGTGATCTGCTATCTTTGTCACATGTAGATATCTTGATTGATTTACTTTGGGAGTTGATTTCTTTCAGTAGTCTAAGGCCTTGTGTTTGCGGGATGGTTGTACAGCAGGGAGCAGGGCACGGGGTGGGGCACTCACTGCAGTGATTTGTCTCAGGGCCGGTGTGGGTGCAGGTTGGGGATGTTACACTGGTGCTTGTGAACATGGGCGCCCAGCGGCCAGGGAGGATGTAGCTGTGTGGGTAGGCAGTTCTGGTTACGTAAACCTGGTGTGTGCTGGTCTAAGGCACAAGGTCCTTTGTGCGCATGCATAGAGCTGTGGCAACAGGCCGGCATCACACCTTCGTGGATTGGGGGCAAATGGACCTGGCTGTGCAGGTCAGCACTTTCTCAGAGTTGGGAAGTGAAGCTGAGAGCTGTGTGCATGCGCAGTTCTAAGACCGCTGTAAAGTGCGGTTCCCAGAGCTGAATGACGTGATTGGGGGCCCATGCACATGTGTGGGCCTGGGAGTGCTGTTAACAGATGCGCTGAGCTCAGGGAGGGTGGGGTGAGGCTGTGCTACCTTATTGGGGGGGCGGAGGTAGCCTAGGTATGGAGGTTAGTGCCCAGAACAGGGAGGGGGCGGTAGTACTTGGCAAGGGTGCAGGAGGGGTGGGTTGGACTGCACTTGGGTTGGGGGTGGGGTCAGGTTCATACACTGGGGGCTGGTGGGGTTGGGGGCACCTGGAGTGTGGGGAACCGGAGCAGGTGAGGGGTTCATGTGCATGGGGTGTGGGTTGAGTCACCGGTCACTGGGCTGCACCAGTGAGTGTAGCACACCCAAGGGACACGGCCTGGCTGACTTCCTAGCCCTAGGCTCCCGTCCATGCACTCCCACGGGCTCCACGGCTCTGCGCCAGGCTCCAACTTTCTGCCTCTAAGTTCCTCGGCCTCTGCAACCAGGGCTGCCCCATATGGTGCAAAAGGCTCTCCCAGGTCAGCCACACTCCCAAATTGCTGTCTCAGTTGCCCTCCTACCACTTCTCTAACTTTTTCGTGGGGCTAATCTCAAACTGCTGTAATCGGCCATGTTTCCATAAGTCGATTTTTTCATAACTTTTAAACATGCCGAGATACTGTGCTGAATAAAAAATGAAGTAAGAAATATTTGATATAATAAATAGAAGATGCATATATGTGTTCAAAACAATGCTGTTCTATAAAAAGGTAAGCTCCATGCTTATTCCTCCACTTCAGGGAGGAATATATTTAAAACTAAAAATTCAGAGCCCACAGAACTGTTAGCAAAACAGGGAAAATTGCCCTCTGAATCTGGGAGTTCAGAAGGAAGCAAATTGAAGAATCTGCTGCCAATGATCTTGGGTAGCCTTGGTATTGAAGGAAATAACTCATGAAATAAATGTCAGAGGCTCATTCCCATATGCCAGAGAAGAACAAGAGCATTTCCTTCTCTTTCACCTTACAAATCTAGCATGACTCCTATTGAGACAACATATTCTCCTTACCAGCCACCTGGGGAAATGTCATTACCATGCCAGTGAAAGGGATAAGTGATGATGAGCTACAAAGGTAAATTGGCACAGTCCACACTGCTCAACTCAGCATGCGTGTATACCCTCCTCTTCTTATTTGACTTTCTACTGCCAACCATAGCAATAACGTCATGCTTCCGTCCAACCTGATGGCACTGTCCCTCTTCCAAATGAATGCAGGTCCTTCCTGTCTTTGGAAAGTGAGGAACCAAAGTCTTATCATTCACTCCCTGTCTCCATGTTTGGAAGATAATCATTCCTCTTCCAGTTCAATCAAACTCACCTTTTGGCATCTTTCAACCTGACAATGAAATGTTAAGGTCAAACATACACAATAATAGAGGAGAGAGAAGAAAAGAAACCACTTCAGAGATACAAATATATCAATAACAAATTAAAAAGGAATGTCTAGCTTCCACAGCAGCATTATTGTAACTGGTCTTGGGATAATTATAACTTCCTTTTCCCAAATCCTTTCAAAGTACTGGTCTTAGTAGAGTGACCCAGACCCTCATTCCTGAAGTGTCTGCAGGGATTGGGTTCCTGTAGCCTGCCTTTTTTTTTTTTTTTTACCATTGTGTTTAGAAAGTGGATAGAGAATTCCCTGAATAGCAGGCATATTTATCTTCCCACCCTGTATATAGCATGAATTCCCTTGGATAATCAACATCAGTTACTCTCTGTCTGCGGAAATCCCCATTATTTATTGGTGTTTCAGTAACATTAGAAGCCCAAAATGTCTGGGTAACAGTTCCTCTTTTGTTCAATAGAAACATTTTTGTATTTCTATGAAATTACAGCACAGCACAAAATTAAAGAGATAATAAGAGGAAATAAGTAAAAGTAAACTCTCCCCTTTTCCTCCTCTTGGTTACAGAATGTACATTGTAGTAAAGTGAAGAAAGTCAACATATTTTAGTCATATGCCCTAATCTAGAGAGCATATTCTGTATCATGTAAAACATCACCACACAAGGTAATGTTTATCTGAGGTCGGCCTTTTGACTTCAAATACATGGCAAGACAAGATGCTCGTGTGAATATTTCTTCAATTATAAAATGAATATCTTGATCAGAAGCAAATTTGTGTGATATGGCTGGTGTCTTAGCTTGCCAGAGCTTCTGCCTTAAATATCACATAATGACTGGATTATACAAGAATTTATGGGCTCATGGTTTTGAGGCACAAAGAAATCCAAAATCAAGGTGTCCTCAAGGTTATGCTTTCTCCTGGAGTCTTGGTGTTCTTGTGTCGGCTTGTCACAATCCTTGGGTTCCTTTGGCTTATACTTCTGCCTCCCTCACATGGTGATGTCCTCTCCTCCCTGCTTCTGTGACTTATGGTTGTCTTTATAGGACCTCTGGTCGTCTGGATTAAAACCCACCATCACAAGGTTGGCCACACCTTAGCTCTACATAACATCTTCAAGAAGTCCTACTCATGATGGTTTTATACCCACAGAGACCCAGACTAAGATTAATAACAATGTTTGTTGAGGCACATAATTCAATATACCACACCTTGAAAGTAATTAAGACTTTGGTACATTCCATAAAGGTTGGCAGAAGTTGAGGTAAAGCAAATCCACATCCAAAGTAAGTCTGTCAATTCTTAGCAGTGCAAATTACTGCTTCTTCCATTGTAGAAGGAACACACCATAATTCATCTGCTACCAGAAATCATCTGATACCCTATAATATTTTGCCCTGTGGTAGGATCAGAGCTGTTACCTGTTGCTTTCAGGTTTTCTCTCAGCCTGGTGATCTGAGAGCCAGATCAGCTTGGTTAGGAGAAGCTTAAGTTGTCAATTCTACAATAAAACTTTCCCTATGTGCCCACCATAGTGTGTGTGCTTCAAGCCCCTGCCCACTGACAATGAAGCAGACTGGCCATGTCTCATTCCCAGCAAAGCGAATAATAAGATGGACTGCTCAACTTCTCCCCATTAGAAAGATTTCTCTTTCCCTTTGTCCTTCAGTGGGGCAGTAAGGTTGCAGCAGTCTGCTTCTGACTTGTACCAGTATATCTTGCAGGACCATTAATTAAGTCAGCCCATTATTTTCTTTATCCACCAGTTTGAAATAGGTAATACCTTTAGAAGCCATAGATGATGATTTAAGGAGAGTTAGCAATGCAGCAGGATTAGGTGTTTCGAACTCCTGATTTCCAGAAAACTGTTATCAACTTGAGGCAGGGCAGGCAGGGGCGGGGGCGGGGGACAGACTACAAAAAAAAAATGTCATTGCAAGGGTAATCTAAACAATTTCTAAATAAAATGTGCACATTCAATTGTTTTTTTACAGAAAGATAAGAAAGATTTGCCTATTTATTGCCCAAATCATAAATAGCTACCTCCACTAATTTATAGTGGAGGTATCAGTGAAACACTGATTTGTTTCAATGAAGGATAATTTTAAAAAGTGTAGTGTTATCTCACTATGTTTACCAGAGTGATGTTTTTAATATAAATCAGATGTTTCTCCCTTGTTTTCAGTTCCCTTTCACTTTGAATTTTGTCAGGGAAAATATAAATTTCCTAATGCTTGACTTTAGTAAATCTATCAATGTATAAATGACCTGCTTCACAAATGAAAAATATACATACAAAAATATACACATACACATACATACATATATGTACATACACATGTAGGTACATAAAGCCATAAAATACATATGTAAATCTTCCTAGAATGTCAGTTTCTAAATATACATGACATGATTTGTGCCGCTCTTGATGGACATTCAATAATGCAGTTAAATATTCACTTTTGCCCTATGAAGAATGTTGCAATAAATATCTTCTTTCATGTAGTTTTCTTTATGGGAACTTTGACCACTTTAAAACTAATTTCATTTCAGAATTGTTAAGAAAAAAATAATTTATTTCTATTTTTAAATATTAACTGTATATTGCAAAATAATTCCCAACAGTATTGTAGCAATTAACAATTTGCAAACAAAATATTTAAGAATATTTATATTTTATTTCCATAACTAAATAGTACTTTTCTGTTTATTTTGTGCCAAGTGTATGCGTTAAGTAATGGTATTTAATTAGGTTTTTTAATAAATTTGCATTTCTTCATTAATGTGGTTGGACATGCTTTTATGTGTAAAAGCATATATTTAATTTAATCCAAAGGAGTCTATCACAAAATTACATGCATTTTCAACCAGCACTTTCTGATGAATATGCCCTTTTTTCATCTTAAACCAAATCCATATCACTATTTCCATTTTGTTTTAAACCATAAGGAATCCATAACTGTTTTTTTAATATTGTAAACTACACAGACCAATCAGTATTCTTTCTCATATTTTAAATTGCAGTACAGTAAAATTGCCTTTTTCTTTTTCCACCCAAAGTATACAACCAGTGTCTCTCAGTATCATCACCTAGCTGTGCCATCATCATCACAATCACTTTTAGAACATTTTCATTACTCCAAAAAAAAAACAATAACAAATAGACATAAAGCCCAGAACACCCCTGTTCTAGTTTGCTAGCTGCCAGAATGCAATACACCAGAAATGGAATGGCTTTTAAAAAGGGGAATTTAATAAATTGCTAGTTTACAGTTCTAAGACTGAGAAAACATCCCAATTAAAGCAAGTTTATAGAAATATGCAATCAAAGGCATCCATCCAGGGAAAGATACCTTGGGTCAAGAAGGCCAATGAAGTTCAGGGTTTCTCTCTCAAGTGAGGAGGCACATGGCGAACACAGTCAGGGTTCCTCTCTCATCTGGAAGTGCACATGGCAAGCATGGCGTCATCTGCTAGCTTCTTCTCCTGGCTTCCGGTTTCATGAAGCTCCCCAGGAGGTGTTTTCCTTCTTCATCTCCAAAGGTCACTGGCTCGTGGACTCTCTGCTTCGTGGTGCTGCAGCATTCTCTACTCTCTCCAAATCTCTTTCATTCTCCAAAATGTTTCCTCTTTTATAGGACTCCAGAAACTTATCAAGACCCACCCAAATGGGTGGAGGCATGTCGTCACCTAATCCAGTTTAACAACCACTCTTGATCAAATCACATCTCCAGGGAGATGATCTGATTACAGTTTCAAACATACAGTATTGAACAGGGATTATTCTGACTTTATGAAATAGGATTTTGATTAAAACATGGTTTTTCTAGGGGTCATACATCCTTTCAAACCAACACAACCCGAAATCTTTATCCTCCCTTATTATTGATCCCTAGTATTGGTGTGATACATTTGTTATTCTTGATGAAAGAATATTTAGATATTACTGTTAACTATAGTCCGTAGATTGCAATAGGTACTTATTCCCACATACCACTCTATTATTAACTCTTTTCATGAGTGTTATACATTTGTACTAGTCCTTGAAAGAATGTAGATCTATATTTTGTACTGTTAATCATAAGCAATGTCCGCCACAAGGTTTATCTTGTTATACAATCCCATATGTTAACCTCTACTTTTCCTTCTGGTGACACACGTGACTCTAAACTTCCCCTTTCAACCACAGTCACCTACAATTCAACACTATTACAAATAACCCCAATAACAAGCTATGGTTACCTATATCCATTTCCAAACATTTAAATTCAACCTCATTAAAAATTCTGTACA
>PVIY010033192.1:0-28301 GCA_004026745.1 Myrmecophaga tridactyla | reverse complement strand
CAACCTCCACAGCTGTAGTTGCGGTGCAGTTCCAGTTCCCACGACTTAACAATTATAAAATTTAAAATTTCATTTACAATTTTAAGACTCAATGTCAATCTCTAAAACAACAAAAATAAAAGATATAACCTATAAAGTAGTAAAGGAATAAAAAGGATAAAGAATACCCCTTTAATTTATAAGGTATTGAAGGTGAGAGAAGAAGCGAAGAGAAGGCACAGTAAAAAGGAAATTCATAATAAGATGGTAGAAATAATTTGAAGTATTGGCAAATAAAACAAATATAAAGTAGCACATAAAAAAGATTGTTTTAAGACTGGGGAAATTGAATAGAACTAAAACAGCAGTGCAACAAAATCTAATGATCTGTTTACACAATAAAAATATAGGTATCCAGAAAGATTGAAAAAAAGGACAGTTAAAAATCTATACATAGATTGATACCATTTATGAACACAGTTGTAAAACTCCTAATTAAAATATTAGTAAATTGATTCCCACAAGAAAGGGAAAAGAATGCATCAGGACCAAAAAGAGTTTATCTTAGGAATGCAAAGCAGGTTCAACATTACGAAATCGTTAATATAATTGACCTCATTAATAGAGTTTTTAAAATATATGTGTTCATTTTAATATTTAAAACATTTAAATTAATTCAAGCCCTACTTTTTATTTTTAAAAATCAGCAAACTATAAATAAAACAAAACTAACCTAAGATAATAACCCATGATCAAGCACTCAGGCCTAATGACACTGTAGAAAATAAAATACTGAAAAACTTTCCTATGAGAGATAGACCAGTGTGACTCCTCTCCCACCTACTGTAGAAAAGACATTGAACTCATAATTCTGAGTTCCTTTGATATGTGGGTTTCACCCTCCTCATTGCCAAATTAGCCCCCAATTTAGGTAGAATCAGTGAGTAATAAAGAAGTCATTGGAAGTCTGCATCCACTTAGTTTGATTATGTATCTCCTCAGAGTGCTTGTTTTATAATTTAGTAGGAAATTAAAGTGAAAGCAAACTTGAACTGAATCTAATCTTGTATTATTTATGCTCTTGATAAAAATGTAGATGCTTTCTCTCGAAATTGAAGAAAGCTTACTATTCAACAGTACCCCAAAGACCTAGCCAATGCAATAAGACAAGTAAAAGAAATAAGAGATATGAGAATTGAAAGGAAGAGACAAAATTGTCATTATTGGCAAACAACATGCATAGAACTGTTGAGAACGTATCAATCACAAAACTATTAAAATTAAATAGCTTTTTAAAGTTGCTGGCTTTAAAAGCCACATCACATAAGTCCTGAAACTTAGAGGGCCCAGCCTCTCCAGAGTATCAGCTAGTTCCATCTCCCTACCCCATATTATTATTATTTATTTTTATATTTTATTTTTGCATGGGCAGGCACCGGGAAATGAACTTGGATCTCTGGCATGGCAGGCAAGCACTCTGCCACTGAGCCATGGTGGCCCGCCCTCCCTACCCCATATTATTGACAGCCCCTTCCAACATGAAAAATTTAGGATGGTCATAGCTTGAATACCCCTAAAGAGTGGGAGAAAGATCAAAGTGATGGCAGAATTATACAGAAAATGTAGGGTTTAACAAATAAATATGATTGCTGAATCATTGTATTGATATTTCCTTTAGTTTCTAGTATCTTAGAGCAGCTCGGAGTAAAAACTTAAAATTGTGGAATTGTAACCCATCCAAGCTCTGAAATCTGTTCTACAACTAACTGTTGTGCTGTCCTTTGAAATTTATTGTTTTTTAGTTTATATATTATTTTTCACAAAAAAAGTCATGATAAAAAATATATATTCCTTCTAAACTCCAATGTTCTGGAGCAGCTAGAAGGAGAAGTCTGAGATGATGATGGTGGCCCATGACAAATTCTGGGATCTGTCCTATAATTACTTGTTGAAGAGTACTTTGAAAACTATTACTTTTGTATTTCTCTCTTTGCTTTGTATGTATGTTATATTATACAATTTAAAAAGTTTTTAAAAAATTGATGAGGGCAGTGTGATGGTGGCTCAATGGCAGAATTCTAGCCTTCCATGCCGGAGGCCCGAGTTCAGTTCCCTGAGCATGCCCATGTAAAAATTAAAAAAAAATAAAAATAAAAATTTAAACAAAATTTTGATGAGGCAAAAAAAGGTGCAAATAATTCTTGAGCTGAGGGAAGGTCATATGTGGCATAGTAGTGATATGAATATGATTATGTTTCATTAATTTAGATTAAATTAAACTGTAATCTTGCTCTTTTAAGCTTCTTTTGTCTCTCTCAAAAAAGGGCCACATCACAATAACAGCTCTATATCAGAAATAATTAGTTAAATCATAAAGGAGGAAAAGAATCCAATTCACAACAGCAATGGGGAAAAATCTTTTAAAAATTGTATGCAAGACTTTAATATTATATTTAGGAGAATATTATAAAGCATCAATGAAATTTAATGAAAGATGTAAAAGAACATTCACAAATGGAGGGAATCAATATTGCTTGGATGTTAATCTCTCCAAACTCAAATGTGAATTCAAGGCAATTTCAATAAAAATTCTAACAACATGGTTTCAGGACATTGGAATAATGTTCCAGAATTTATACAGTAGAGGTTGGAGCCAAAAAGAGCACAGAAATTCTGAGCAAAGACAATTTCTCATTCCCCTTTGTAATTGCCCCCTCTTCTCTCAACACTCTCACAGTTCCTGCTATTGCTAGGCAAACACTGATCTGTTTTTTATCACCATAGACTTGTTTGTATTTTCTAGAACGTTATATAAATTTAGTCATACAATACACATGTGAGTAACGGATGCATGCATCTTTATAGGGGGTCTTTTCATTTGCTAAGCTGCTCAAAGCAGATACCATGAAATGCGTTGGCTTTAACTATGAGAATTTACTAGCCTACAAGTATCAAGTTTTGAGGTCTTGAAAATACCAAATCTAGGTATCATCAAGGCAGTGATTTCTTCCTGAAGGCCCGCTGCTAGCGATCCTGCACGTGGCAAGGCACATGGCAGTGTCTGCTGGTCTCTCCCTTCTCTTCCAGATTTTGTTGCTGTCAGTTTCTTGCTTCCATGGCTTCCTCTCTCTTTGAATTTCATTCTCTTATAAAGGACTCCAGTAAGAGGATTAGGACCCACCCTGAATAAGGTGGGTCACACCTTAACTTAAGTAGCCTCACCAAAATATCTTATCTTCTACACCCACAGAATGGATTATCTTTAAGAACATACTTTTCAGGGGTACACACAGCTTGAAGCCACTACAAGAGATGATGGATATGTTCATCATCTTGATTTGATGGCTGGTAATGGTTTCAAACGTGCATATATGTCAAAACTTATTAAATTGTACACTTTTAAGATATGTGCAGTTTATTGCCTGTCAATTATATCTCAATAAAGCTAAAGATATGCAAAGGATAAGAACAGGAATTTATTAGTGAAGGATCACTAAATAATCAGCAAACAAATGAAACTTCATTAGCAATTAAGCACAGCCCATTGAAACAACAGTGATAACTACTTCACACACTTAAATTTAACAGAAGAAACATGTGTGAGAATATCATGTATTAGCTAAGGATTTAGATAAATGAGTAGTTATTAATACTTGGGTATGACTACTACAACCTAAGACAGCAAGCTAGCAATTTCCATATAAGTTAGAAATGCATGTCCTCCAATACTTCCAGCTATATTTTTTAGAGAATTCTTTCACATTATTATCCAAGGAGATTAGGATGCATTGCATTTTTGTAATAGTAAAAAGTTACAAACTACATAAGGGGAATGGATGAATAAATGCCGGTATGGTCATATGCTGGACTCTAGAAATAAGTTATAATGAATGAACTATATTTAAACATATACTGAAAAAATCCCTTACATTTACATAAATTTAGACGATGACAACTGGACCAGTTCAAATGACAGGAAAAATAAGGAGATTTTTGAATAATAAGTCAATGTTGGATAACTGGCTATCAAATTGAGAAAAAAATTCCCAATTCAAGAGCACACTTGACAATAAATTCAAAATGATTTAAAAATCCACACAAATATATAATTCTGATTTGTAAATAAAACAACTAAATTGAGAATAGAATATTGTAAAACTGTTTTACTGGGAAAGGTTTTCCTGAGCAAAATACAAAACTCAGGAATTAAAAGGAAATGGTTGGATGTGGCAACATGTAAATAAAAGTTATTGTATCTTTTGTCTTATAAAATTGAAATACAGGTGACCAGGAGAAGGATATTTTTACAATATATATCAACTACAAATCTATTTCCATAATATGAAAGAACCACATACAACCCCAAAAGAAAAAAGTACAAATAACCGATTGCAAAGTAATTTCAAAAGGGAATCTAAAGTAGAAGTGGACAAAAAAAAACTTATGAAAAGGGTTCAGGTTGGATTTAGAACTAGCGTTAGAATTAGGGTTGGGATGAAGATTAGGGTTAGGACTCAAGAGCAGTTGAGGTGTATTCTCAGGTCTTTCAAAGGGCAGAGTGGTGAATGGTCTGGGGACCTCACAGAAAACTTCCCTGCAAGCCCCTGCTATTACAGTTCTCTGCATTTCTGAGCCACCTCAGAGGGGCACCTGGTCTTGTAGACTCCAGACTGAAAAGTAAACGTGCCGGGCAAAAAGGCATTCTCATACAGAACTTAAAGCTGCCAGATTTGGGGGAGGGGATTCATTAGTCTTGCCTGGAGAAAATGGTATGTTTCCACCTGCATTTCTTTTTCTCAAGGACTTCTTTGTTAGGAGAGGATTTGCAGTAATTGGTCAGGGAGGGCATTTCCTGACTTTCTTGGAACGTTGTCCCGCACCTGCTCTGAGCTCCGTAGCCTGGAATGGAAACTTCCCATAAAGTCTTTCCATTGTGCAATCTATAAATCACCCTGTATGGCAATATTAAACCTAAAATGCCAGCTTCCCACCTGGGAGTGCTTGGGGGTGACCCCTCCTCCGTGTTCTTCCTTCAGCTGTGTATGAGGGTTACTTCCCTCCTTGAAATACTAATTGGCTAATGATAATGACTCTTTTGCTTCTTTTACTCCTAAACCCCACTTTACCACTTCACCACCACCATTAGAAAAGGTTAGGATTTACCGTAAATATATTCTTATAGCATCTTGCCCTCCTTCTTAGCTGGGGTTGCTAGATTCACCACATAGAAATATAAGGTGCCCAGTTGAATTTGAATTTCAGATAAACAACAAAGTTTTTTTTTTGAGTTGGAATCATTTTTAATATTTAAATACAAAAAGTGATTTAATATTTAAATACAATTTTTTTTTAAACACAAAGGTGTAACAGCCAAAATGCGCAGAGGAAATGAATTTCTGCTCTGTCCTCCAATCTCCAACCTATGGTCAAGGCTACTGCCAGCCTTCCCTCCTCCTCCCCAACACACCCAGGGATTGAGTATAGCCGTTTCACACTGCACTATAATGTATTTTGTCTGTTTATCCTTTCCCAACATCTCTAGTCAAAAAACAAGAAAACGTCATTAATGGTCAGGATTTCCTCCCTCCACTGGCATCCCTTCCTCCCTCACGGTAGGATAGTCAGGGATCTACTGCTTAGGAGCAATTTAGTGAAAGGGGTGGGCGGCCAGAGCTGGAGTACCCACCGCATGCTGCACTCTAGTATCAGAGTAAATCAAAGGACAGTGTGAAAGGCACACTTGCAAGCTGGAAATCTCTGAGTAAGTAGGAAGTCTTCACACTAGATTTAGATAAGATCAGTGCGCCAAGGTTAAAAAAAAAAAAATTCAAGTAATCAGCAGTTCAAACACTATTAAATTTCAAATTTCTCCCACCGAGGAAGCTGTAATATAGAAGCAACAATCTCGATCTTTCCAGGAAGTGAAGGTAGAGCCCCTGGCATTCTCCTGACAGCCCTGTGTTGGGTCCTAGAAGTATCTGCTGCTGCTGCTGCTGCAACTGCTAAAACAGTAGGAAGCATCAGGATCAAAAAGGAAGTGGTCCCAATCCACCAGGCTGCGCTGGGAAACCTCCTCGTCATCCTCTTCCAGCTCCTCTTCAATCTTCTCAGCATCAACTTTTGGGAGTAATTTGTCTGGGGAGAGTGGAGCCCCAGGGCCGGGGGCAGGGGTGGTGGCATCCCTGGCTGTAGGGGACACCGGAAACAGAAAAGAACAAACAAGTTTTTAGTATAAATAAGTACCAGTTATTCATCTGAAAATCAAATTTACTGGGTGATCTACATTCTACCTGGCAAACCTGTCCCTTGCACCTGGTTCCATTGTAATTAATGAAACAATTGTACAATTATTTGGGCAGCATCTGTCTTCCCCTAGTAGACTGTAGGCACCACATGGGTAAGAGTCTCTCTGGTTTAGTCACAATCATATTCCCAGCACTTTTTCCAAGGTGGGATTCAAGGTGGAAGTTCATAAGGTGTTTGGGAATAAATGAACATCCACTCTGAAGGTCAAGGTCATCACACAATCTGGTAGAATATGATCCTCTTGACTGATCGGTCAGGGACCAGAGCCCTCTTACCCTAAGAATCAAGCCAGCTGGTGGATTTTGCCCAACATTGGCCACCTCTGAAATAAGTTATGCTATTAATACATAAAATAGAAGGAAGAGAGATGTGTGTGATGATGACCTTCTACCAAGTCAATCAGTACGCTAGGATACTAATAAAAACAGCTGGAGAAGAGCCCATGTCTCCCTGCCTAATAGGATTGAGTAGGAACTAAATACATCACCATCTCATGCCTAGGGGCAGGTGATAAGAGACATCGGGATAAAGGGTTAGAGCTCCTTCCCTCAGTTAAAAGAAGAAAGTCCATCTGTGATTTGTCTAAGTAGCAGGTAGAATTCTGCTGCACCAGGTGGAATTCTGCTCTCCACCCCTTCAGCAGGAAGAATTCTGAACTGCCCAGCACCAGCTAATTGGAAGGGACCAGCTCACCACAACCCAGTGCAGGGAAGGGAAGCCTAGTGTGCTGGTTTGAAAGGATGTACGTCCCCTAGAAAAGCCATGTTTTAATCTAAATCCCTTTTCATAAAGGCGGAATAATCTCTATTCAGTATTGTACGTTTGAAACTGTAATCAGATCATCTCCCTGGAGATGTGATTTAATCAAGGTGGTTGTTAAACTGGATTAGGTGATGACATGTCTCCACCCATTTGGGTGGGTCTTGATAAGCTTCTGGAGTCCTATAAAAGAGGAAACATTTTGGAGAAAGAAAGCGATTCAGAGAGAGCAGAGAATGCTGCAGCACCATGAAGCAGAGAGTCCACAGCCAGCGACCTTTGGAGATAAAAAAGGAAAATGCCTCCCGGGGAGCTTCATGAAGCAGGAAGCCAGGAGAGAAAGCTAGCAGATGATGCCGTATTCGCCATGTGCCCTTCCAGCCGAGAGAGAAACTCTGACTGTGTTTGCCATGTGCCTTCTTACTTGAGATAGAAACCCTGAACTTCATCAACCTTCTTGAACCAAGGTATCTTTCCCTGGATGCCTCTGATTGGACATTTCTATAGACTTGTTTTAATTGGGACATTTTCTCAACCTTAGAACTGTAAACTTGCAGCTCATTAAATTCCCCTTTTTAAAAGCCAATCCGTTTCTGGTATATTGCATTCCAGCAACTAGCAAACTAGAACAGAGAGTAAAACCTCAGCCCCTGACCAAGATGTAGTTTAATAAAGCCAGTGAACTTTCTGCCACTGATCCATCCAGGACAGGGCAGAGCAATATTTCTATCCAGGTGCTTGTAACAAATCTAGATGTGAAGTGGAAACACAAGACAAAACCACAGGGGAGACAGGAGAAGCTTGTAGATAATGCTTGAAGATACAGAACTAGAGGCAGGAACTTCCTTCTGGGTGACTAGGCTTTGCAGGGGACAGCAGGGGATAGTGGAAGAGGAGGTTGACTAGAAATTTCCCGCTGGTTGTCCGGAGCAAAAGCTGGGGAGAAAAAAGAGAATAAGTACCTTCAATTCCAAAGAGAACTCAACAGTTATGTGTACCCCACTCCTCAGAGTGGATCTAGCTCTTTTATTCTCCATCATCGCATAGCCCTCCCCCTTTTCAGGACACCTTGGGGACCACAGAGATAAAAATACCTGTAGGAAAGAGCAGAGCTTCAAATCCTAATTTATCAGCCTAACAGAGGTGATGCAACTTTCCATTCCTCTCTTCATGTGGGGGGTAAAGTGTTGTACACCCTACCATAAACAAAGCAACAGTAATAAACTAATAGAGATAGGAGGCACTATAGGAAGGGGAAGCAAGCATCTCATTCTTGGCAGGCTAGAACTCACTTGTGCCATGCACTTGCTGATCTCTCCCATTCCTATTTCAAGCAGGGAGAAAAGGAGGCAGAGGGAAGGTGGCAATAGTGCCTGTACCCCCACATACACATGATGAGGACATGTGAGTTTCCTGATGGATACAGATGGGTGAAACACCTTTTTAAAGGCGCCAGAAAGGCAGAGCCAGAGGAGGACTTCCCATGACAAGAAAGTATGCAGTAGGGATGTCCTTTCAGCTGGCCCCCCAATACCAGATATCTCTGCCCATGCCAACCAGCCACTGGAGGCACCACCCAGAAGGAAACACACTTGTTAGAATAAAGGCAGAGAAGTGGGAACTCAGAAGCACAGCACAAACACCCCAAGAGAAGATGTGACCGTTTTGCCCCTCATCTCTCTTCCCTGCCCCCAAAACAGAAGATCTAGTAATGCAGAAAGAAGAAGGAAGGAGAAATGAAAGAACAGACACCACCCCCTCCATTCCAAGGACTCCTCAAGCTTGTGCACAGAGGGCACAGCAGATAGGGTATCATGGTCAGGTTCATGTGTCAACTTGGCCAGGTGGTGGTGCCTAGTTGTCTGGTTGGGCAAGCGCAGTCCTGTCTGTTGCTATGAGGACATTTCATGGACTTAAATCATGATGACACTGGCAGCATCCACAGCTGATTGCATTTTGCAATCAGCTAAGATGAGTGTCTTCTGCAGTGAATGATGCTTAATCTAATCACCGGAAGGCTTTTAAAGAGGATTCAGAAGAGACAGACACTCTTTTTGCTTCAGCCAGCCAGCCTCTCCTAAGAGTTCATTGAGGACCTTCATTGGAGCTGCCAGCTCATGGTCAGCCCTACAGACCGTGGACTCTACATCCCCATGGTTATGTGAGACCCTGTTATAAATTTTATATCTACAGATATCTTCTGCTCATTCTGTTTATCTAGAGAACCCTCGCTAATACACAGGGCAAATGATTTTTTCCCTCATGATAGTTTTCCATATTATAAATGTTTTCTTTTTTTGTAATGTAATATATTAAATTAGGGTGATTATTGCAGACATTTAAAAATATTTAGTTAAAGCAATTTTCCAACATATTCAAAAGTAGAGAATATGTAATAAACTGTCATGTTCCCATCCCCCAGCTTCAACTATTTTTAACTCATGCCAGTCCTGCTTCATTTATATCCTTATCCCAGTTCCCTCCCTGTTCATTATTTTGATCCAAATCCCAAACAGAATTCCATTTCATTTGTAAATAATCTAGTGTATGTCTTATATGATAGAGACTCAAGACTAAAAATATTTTCGTTTGGACTGGACTATATTCTATGGGGCTTGACTTTGAGTGACATATTTAAGGAATGAGAAAGGAAATTTCCATAGATTATGGTTGAAGGCCCTGGTTAGAAAACAATAAAACCATTAAATATTTGTACCCCACTGAGTTTTGGGCTGTTCAATAAAATTATTGCAACGTGAGTGCAGATAGTTTTATAGGATGTGCACGGTAAGTCAATTTAGGAGCAAGAGGTTGGGAACTTGAGACCCTGAACTGAGAAAATACCACCTGGACCTCAGGGATGTGTGGGTGTGTGCTGGAGAAGAGGTGGTGGGGGTGGGCAGCCAAGACGAGCGCTGCTGACCTGGTGCCATCAGATGACTTTACAGGGAGATGGCAGCATATCTGGTTTAGGTTCTACCACCTCTCCCTTTTGATTCCAAATCGATACTCAAAATTTATATAAACTTAGAGGAGTATTACTAAGACAGGAGTACCACGTCAAACAGCAACTAAAAAAGGAAAAGGAATGATTTCTTCCACTATGTGTATTGACTACTCAGGATGAAGGGTTTGAGGCATCTAAAGAACTGTAAAAAAAGTTTAGATTCCTACCTTTGTATCATTTTGAAGACTTAGCTTTTAAATAGCATCTACATGGTTTAAATAAATGATTGAACACAGTGCTACTACAAAAAAAGAGTGAAATCGTGAGGCATGCATCAATGTGAATGAACCTGTGGAATATCTGATAAGGCAAAATAAACCAAAAACAAAAGAGCAAATATTGTATGATCTCATTTAGAAAATACTTATAAGGAAACTGGGGCCTAGATTATAAGCTCTTATAGCAGCCATATTTACTTCAGAGTGGTAATTGTTATTTTTGGATTTTGAGGGACTGTTTCATATATGTATAACCTGGTATTTAGAGATAAGAATGAAGCTGATTGGGTCATGATTAAGGTAATTCAAAATACAGGGCTAAGGAAGATATTGCCTGTGTAAATGAAAGTCATACATTGCCTCTATAAATGAAAGTCATACAAGCCAGGGACTCTCTGCTTTAAGATTAAATACCTTGGGTTTTTTTTTTTTTAAAGGAAATTAGATGAATATATTTCTAATCCCTTTAGTTTGAATCCTTCAAATTGTCATTTTCTTGAAGTGTTCTCTGATGTCTTTTGAAATCCTTTGGACATTATTTTAGTTTGCTAGGCTGCAGAAAGCAGAAACTATAAAATAGGTTGCTTTAACAGTGGGAATTTATTAGTGTAGTTTTGAGGCTGAGAAAAATGTTCAAATCAATGTATCATCAAGGCAATGCTTTCTTCCCAAAAACCAGCTGCGTATTACCCTTGGCTCTTCTGCCACATGGCAAGGTACATAGTGGCATTTTGCTGGTCTCTCCCTTCTCCTCTGGGCTTTCTTGCTTTCAGCATCCCCCTTCTGTGGCTTTCTCCCTCTCTCTGTATTCATTCTGTTTATAAAGGATTCAAGTAAGAAGATTAAGACCAGTCCTAAATGAGGTGGGTCGCATGTTAACTAAAGGAGCCCCATCAAAAGATCCTAATTACAATGGGTCCAAATCCAAAGGAATGGATAAAATACAAGAACATGCCTTTCTTGGGTAGATACACCTTCAAACTTGCAAAGATATTTTTCTTAAAATTCTTTTTTTTACATTTCCACTGAGAAATAAAGATAGATGGGTCTGAACACCACACATTTTCCACCATAATATAAAGGGTTGGGTTTTTGTTTTTTTTTTTTCCTTTTTGGCTATAAATTGCAGAGAGCATTTTTTCTATAGTTTTAAAATGTGTAGCTGAGAAATGAGCAATCATGTATATCAGAGTGGAAAGAGAAGGGATTTAGAGTGAGATGGCATGGCGTTGAGCAATCATGTACATCAGAGTGGAAAGAGCAGGGATTTAGAGGTGGCATGGTATTCAGCTTTCAGATCCATCACCTGTAGGAAGTTCCTTCTCCCTGAGTCTTGGTCTCCTCCAATGTGAAAATACTGATGAATGTCAGAGTTGTGTGGATCAAAGACTACTGTGTGTGAAACCCCTTGGAATAGAAATAAATCCCTGAATTGGTTAGGACTGTCAGCTGTAAGTGCCAAAGGCCAACTGAATCTGGCTTAAGCAAATTAAAGAATTCACTGACAAATCAAGGGCTAGAGCAGCATGGCTGCAAAGGATGCTGAAAGAATTCCATCAGAACTTGACATTTCTTTCCCCTGCCTTCCTCCTGGACAGTAGTTTCAAGCTTAAAACCCACTGGTTTAGAGACCCCCCTTTTTCGAACTCACCAAGAACAAAGTTCTATGCCGTGTCTTCTTGGCATGACCATGGTTTTGGGAGACATGGGGGAAATTTGGGAATGTAGGAAATGTGGCACTTACATTGGTCAGCTCTAGGGGGTGCATGGATAATTCAGTGGTAGAATTCTCGCCTGCCATGCGGGAGACCAGGGTTTGATTCCCTGCCTGTGCACTTCCCACCCCCCGCCCCCCAAAGAAAGAGTTCAACAAATGGTGCTGCAATAATGGAATAGTCACATGGAAAAAGAATGAAATGTGACCCCCACCATACAGCATACAAAAACAAAAAGTCACACATTAGGTAGCTCCAATTGTGTGCACGCCCAATGTGCCAAGTGTGGGTTTGCACGAACCCAGAGTGGGGAGGTTCCAGAGGAAAATCAATGTGTAGTACCAGAAGGGAAAATAAATACTAAAATACATTCCAGTAATATAATGATAATTATACAGCAGATGCTTTATTATATCATTATTAAACAGCAGATTCCATGTAGCTGAAGAAGGTTGGAAAATCACTGGTAGTGGTAATGTGCATATATATGGTTTCAACTCTCCTTGTGTTGAGATGCCCAAGGCTATAGAATACAGCACCCCATATTCAAGGACCTTAACAACCAAGAATGATGCACCCTCCCTGGTCAGGGTCCCCAAGGAGCAGACACTGAGATGGAGATTCACATGCAGGAAGTTTAGTTGGGTGTGCTCTTAGGATCAATCCAGGGGTCAGCAAACTTTCTACAAAGGGCCAGACAGTGCATGTTTTCAGCTTTGTGGGCCTTTGAGTCTCTGTGGCAATTACACAATGCCTCTGTTTATCATGAAAGCAGCCATAGAAAATATGTAAATGAATGGACTTGGTTGCTTTCCAATATAATTTTTTTTGATGGACACTGAAATTTGAATTTCATAGAATTTTTAGGCACCACAAAATATCATTCTTCTTTTGCTTTTTTTTCAACCACTTAAAAATGTAGAAACAATTCTTGGGCCAAACACCATGCCTAGAACTGGTCCCCAAACCCCAAACTCATGTACTATCCCCTGCTTACTTCAACAAGTCCCAGCTTTATTAACTCTCCAGAACAGGATAGTTCTGGCATCCTCTGCACCTGTAAGTCTGTCAAACAACTTCTTTTTGCAATTTATTTTAGGTTCTCCCAGCCTTAGCAGCTCACAGCAGATTAGGAGGTCCCCTGGCGAAACAGAGCTCTCACTGGGGGGTGAAAGCCTTACCTCCCTGTCTTAGAGGAACTCTGTCTTTCTGAGTGATTTTCTTGTTCTTATCCGTCCTAGGTTTAGGGGAGAGGACTTACAGCAATCCCTACCCCATTCCCAGTGCAAGAGTTAAGAACAGAAAATAACCTCTCTTTACAAATTCAGGATTGTCCAATCAGCCCTCCCCTGAGAGTGATGGGTGAGGGTGGTTGGGCGTTAGCCTGCCAATCTCTCCTGCCATCCATCTGGAAGCCTTCTGCTGAGTCAGGGATAGCTAGCCAAAACTGCTGGCAGCTCTCTGAACTTAGAATTTTTGGAACAAAGTACCATTTGTCCATAATTTGGGGGCATTAACTGAAGGTTCTACCAACAGGGAAGATCTCATTCAACATTCACTGGTGTTTTTGCTTGGCTTGATTGTTTTTTTGGTTCAGGGTTTCTTTTTCTGTCCTACTAAGTAACAAGGTGCATCTAAAAAGTAGAAAGAAAGAAAGGGAGGGGGAAGGAAGGGACAGAGAAAGTGAATAAGAAAGAATGAAAGAAAGAGCATGGAAGGAAAGGAGAGTGAAAGGGAGGGAGGGAGGGAGGGAGGAAGGAAGAAAGGAAGGAAGGAAGGAAGGAAGGAAGGAAGGAAGGAAGGAAGGAAGGAAGGAAGGAAGGAAGGAAGGAAGGAAGGAAGGAAGGAAGGAAGGAAGGAATTCACCCTGGGGAAAACTCATCTTTGCTTTTCTAACCCGTTCAAAATAAGCCCTCTCTTTTGCAGTTAGGGGCTATATTTCTGTGTTTGTACTTGGGAAGAGCAAAATTATCATATCTGCATCGCTGATAACCATCCTGTAAAGCTTCTTATTTCATTCTTGTTTGTAAACTTAAAATGAGGTACTTGGACATAAGGAAATATAGGTATTCCTTTTGAGGCCTATCTTTCTTTGAATTTTCTGGGTCATTACAGAAAAGCAGGCATATACAGTTAAGAAGCCTATCTCTCGTCACAAATTAACACATAAATGTGTGCTCAGCACAAGCCCATGCACAGACATTTGTGCATACGTGACTTCTAGGTTCGTGTTCACACTGTTATACTAACCTGCCTTTACTAGGATTGGAGTAGAGGAGAGCTTTCAGTGAGATTCAGTGGTCAACAGTTTGGGAATGGAGCTCAGCCAGATGCTTTACAGGCAGTTTTCCAAGAAGGATTCTATAGGGTCAGACACACAGGACTCAAAGTGCCCTTAGAATTACAACGGGCTTTAAATGAGCTTTGAGACAACATGGACCTACCAAATGGGAAAAGGAAGCTCTGCGGTCTTCTGCTGGCTGGTTGTGGGCAAAACTAACAAAACCAAGCCAGATAACGTTCTTCACTGCATCATGGGGGGAAAAATGGTGACAGTAAACACTTTTCCTCTTTCATCGCTTCCTGTGTATGCAATTTTGAAAAAACAAATTACATCCATGCTTAAGCGTTTTGGAAAAATTATTATTACATAGACTTTTCTTTTTTAGAATTGGAAAAAGCAAAGCTGCATTTGGTTCTATCCAACCTACCCTTGGAGCAGGAAATATTATCACTCAAGATCTGTCCAAGGGCTGGCTTTTGCCAACCACACAGCAGGCTGGGATCTCTCCAGAGGATTATCTGCTCTCCTGTTTGAGGCATGCTCTAGGTAATTCTAATCTAGTCCAGAGATCTCAGAGGATGCTGACACCAGTCCAGCAAAACAAGCAGGGGGCATGTTAATAAGCCATACCCCTTGGCTTTCTCCTCAAGCAAGTCTTTTTCCTCCGGCCACCATATGTACTTGATTCACCCCTTGGAGAGCAGAGCTGCTGCTCCTGTCTTGCAACTGCTGGGAATTTTATGCCCAATAAAGGTTTCGTTATCACAAAATATGATTAGACATTGCGTGTAATGTCTGGGAGGTCTATGATTTAGTATATTTTATATCTAAATGTGTACATTTTTCTATCTGGGCTTTTAAAAATAGGAAAAAAATAATTTAAAAAAAATCGCTCCTTAATAATGATCTCATTGCACCTCCTTGCAAACGAGGGATCACATTGAGAGCAATTTTGCCTGTCGATGTGGATTTATTTAATGAGCAGGCATAAAAATGTCAAGAGTTAAATTCTGTTAGGCCTTATCTCCTACTCCAAAGAGTCTTTGACATTGAAAGTGGATTCCAAATAGATGGGTCATTCCAAAGACACAAGTTACATATTGCTAGCTGCATCTTAAGAAGAGCTAGCCTCAGCAAAGACTTCATCTGTATCCCACTGAGCCCTCCCATTGCCTTGCTAATGTCTACATTTTAGGTTTCTGTGAATCCTGGGGCCCTCTAGCTCAAAAAGAGGATGCTTTCCCATTAGCTTTCGCTCCCACCTCCTTATTAACCCTTCACCTTGGGAAATAAAATTAAAATTGGCAATCTCTGAAAACATTCTGTTTGGGCTTTTGTGTCATACTCACAGGATGCCTAAATTAGCCCAGAGGATTCTTAGCTGGCAAGCCTGATTATATCTATTGTTAACTCATCAGAAAACCAAAAATGCATAAGCCAAGTTTTCCACTCAATAATTAGTCAATGGTTTCATTTGGTGATTCCTTCCATCAACTAATTACAGCCTTAGAAAGAGTGACATCATTGCTTGGTTAGAAGAAAAAGAAAACTATTCAAAAGCTACTTTCAGAGATGGGTGAAAATGAATTTAAGATATCAAAAAAGTCATGTTGCCAGATTAAGGGAGACAGTGGATCTGCATTCTGAAATTAGTCGTCAATACTGTGCCTCCTTTGCTAAATTGTAGAATTATGGAGTTTGAGGACATCAACAATTGAGAAGGAATGTTAGAAACAGTCTGGCCCAAACTCCTCAGTTTACAAATGCAAAAGGGAATCTAGAGATTCAAATCACTTGCCCAAAGCCTCAGAACAGAATTAAACTTAAAACTTGAGTCCAATTTTCTTTTGAAGCTGTCTGTATAGAGATGGGCAATGAAAGAGTAATCTGCTACTTATTTGGATATAATCAACAGTCATTCTTTTAATCATAATAATTTGTGCCTAATGTACAGTAGTTCGCAGAGGTGACATTGATTACTATAAATGTCACAGAGCCATGGCACAATTTCTCTGTTTTCATCCATGTTATTCTGAGTTGCGCCCACAGTCAGTGAGCATGTACTGTTTGCTGATACCATGAAGAATTTGCACAAAGGTGCTCTTAACCTTTGCTCACAAGGACCCAGAAAACTCAAGACGGTGGCTGCTCTGGCAACCATGCTGAGTGTCTAAAATGACCAGAGCACCCTGCCATGCCTTGAGGACAGGTAGCACGAACAGGATTATACCTTCAGGCTTTAAGCCATGATTTCTGTTCCAATCTTTTCCTTGTGTTTTTCTTCTTTGTATACAGTTTAATAAATCATTTTTCTGTCCCAATATGAAGACATCCTGCTATGCTTTCTTTAATTTTATTTTTTGCTTATTTATTTTCTTATGGGCAGGCACCGGTAATCGAACCCGGGTCTCTGGCATGGTAGGCAAAAACTCTGCCTGCTGAGCCACCATGGCCCACCCACTAGGCTTTCTTTAAAAAGTTTTAATGTTTTGCTCCATCTAGAATTTTAGAGAGTAAGGAAGGATCTAATTTTACCATTATTCTATATGGAAAGCCCAGTATTTTATTGGCTAGTCAATTCATTCCTCACCAATCTGTAATACCACATCCCTCAAATACCAACTTCTTAAGCACGCCTGTATGTTTTTTTTCTGGACTCATTATTTGATATTATTCCATATCAAAGAAGCCTATTGGTCTGTCCTAGAACTACTACTACACTGTTTTAATTGTTATTGTTTTATAATGTCTCATATCTGGTAGGATGTGTCCCTTTTTAGGTATTATTCTTGTGGAAACTGTCCTGGATACACTGAGCCATTTAATATTTCTATGAATTTCAGCATCAAATTGTAAAGTGGGAATTCATTCCGGACTATAACTTGGAAATACATTGAATTTATGCATTTATTTTGGGAGAATTTCCATTGACTCCTTCCTTCTCTGAAAATAAAGCAGGGTATCGATCTCCATGGAATTAGGTTTTCTTTATTTTTTTCAAAAATTTACTTTACTCTCAGTTGTCTTATAGCTTTTGTTGCTATAGCATATTGTCTTTTTGTTTGCATTTTTAATTGTTTATTATTGATATAGATCATTGGTATTTTTTGTATGTGGATCATATATCCAGAAACCTTGCTGAATAGTCTTATTATTTTAGATAATTTTCAAGAAGAAATGACTTTGTTTCTTTCCCTTTTTCTTTTCTTTCTTTGTTTTCTATTGATACTATTTTACTTCTAGAGGCTCCAATTCAATGTGGAAAACAGGCAGTGATTCTGGGTATCCTGGTCTTTTTCCTGATATTAAAGGAATATTGCTTTAAGGTTTTACCCTTATATAAGTTTATTGTAGGTGGTTTTGTTTTTAAAAAACCGTTTCCAAGTTAAGGAAATCCCCTCCCATGATGGCTTTAGAAAAAGATGGCAAGTCTCCTGTAAACCTTTCTACTTATTGAAAGCTGGTCCTCCCAGAGGCATTTTGAATCTCCCGTGGACAAAGTTACTAAGGAAGAGGTTTCGTATTGTTTCCCCCTGAGTATTAGCCACTCGGAACCAATTCTTTTATTAATTTCCTGGCTTGTGATTTTTCACCCCTTGAGGGTTAAGATTCCAACTGAGATACACGCCCAGAAATTCCACTTCTCACAAGAATTTGTTTTTCCAAGTTAAATTCATGACACTGATGAGTTTCCTTGTCGTCCCCCAATCCTGTAAATGGGATTTATTATTCCCTCTTTCACCCACATTGCGGGGCTTCTAAAGTCTTGTCTTCTAAAAGCCAAAAACTTTTTCTATCACCAAAGAAACATGCCATGTTGGAGAACTGCAAAGAGTTATCAACAATCTGTTATGTTATATTATTATGGTTGAAGTACATGAAAAAAATCCGGCTTCATGCTGATAGGTGATTGCAAAAGGGAGGAGTACCTTAAAATCCACTCAGACTATCTTGTACTTTGGTCCACTCCTTTCCTCATTTGAGAAATGATACATCATACATTGGTCATTTGAAAAGTACTAGTTTACTAAGTTTTGCAGTTCTTCCAAACGTTGATACATTGCATCATCCAGTATCAAAAGGCTACATTTATTACCATCACCGGCAATCTCATAAATATGATTATGAAAAGAGTTTTAACCCACAAACGTCTAAAAGGGGTTTTCAGGAGTCCTTTAACCACACTTTTTGAGAACCATTGCATTAAATAATACAGTTATATTTAATCCAGCAACTCAGATGTTTCAGCTCTTCCACTGCTGCCATTTTTCCTGAAGCAGAAGCCAAAAATTTTTTCTATCACCAAAGAAACATGCCATGTTGGAGAACTGCAAAGAGTTATCAACAATCTCAGCTACGTCTTCAAGTGCACATAATCTTACAGCTTTGCACCACGATGGGACAGGCACTGTTTCAGCCCACATTCTAGTGACTGGCAGGAGTAAACAAGTCACATCTGGAACAGTTTTACTGGCATCTATTTGTCCTCACAAAATAGTGCAACTACCATCTACATGTAACTATTGTTCATCAAGGAATTCGCACTTGAGTTTTATAAATATGTATAATAAAGGAGTATACCAGAATTCTCTGCATCATCTTTGCAACTTTTCTGTAAATCTAGAGTTATCCAAAATAGAAGTTTAATTTTATATAATGCAAGCTGGTAATATGGTATGTTTCCATTTTGTTTTCTGGAGTCAAAAGCATTAGATAAGAATCAGTCCAAGCTGGTAGTTTCTCTCTAAGAACGAAATTTATTTTATTTAGAAACCTGACTTCTAAAACTGAAAAATAAATTTGATTATAAAAAAAAGTGCGTTTGGAAAGTGTATAAAAATAAATTCAGAAGCACTGAAAATTATGAAAATATATATTAGATTTGTATGTATCCTAAGGCATTGCTCTCTTACCCTATTTCAGTCTCAAAGCTAAATATGCCTACTTCAACTTTCACAATAACCCTAAGCATTAGCACTGTGATTCTCCACCTTTTACAGAGCAACCCAGAGAGCTCAGTTTGTCAGCGACAGAACCAGTTAGGAACTTGGTCTCTCTCAATCCAAAATCCCTGCTGTCAGGGCTCTATTGCTTTTACTGATGTGATCTCCAGAAACAGGGAAACTCACAGTCACAAAAGCCATGTACAGAGAAAGTCTTTTATTATTAATGGGCTCAGTCCCTAATTTTCATGCCACCTTTACTCTTCAACCAATCAGAAGGATCTAAATGTGGAGGATAAATGCTTAATTCTCTATGCCTCTGTTTACCAATTATCCTATTATTATTCTGAATAATGAGCCGATGCTCTAGAAACTTACAAAGATGACAATTGTTTGTTAACATCATTTTGAAATCACAGATTTTTATAAATGGTTGGGGGTTGGAATGGGGTTTTAAACTAAGGTGGCTTATATATGCATCGGGTGACTAAATCGCAATATGCAAGAACAGAGGTCCAGACATCCAAAGCAGTTTCAGAGCAAGAAAGGAGATTTAAGATACTGTCCCTACCACAAGGAAGAATAAATTTAATGCAATTAATGTGTACTTCTGCATATACAATGCCTTATGATTTCTACAGACATTTTATTCTGGAGATTTTAAAACATACTCTAAACAAAGAGAATAGATGTATAAACCCTAATCAATTAGGTTAAACAATTATTAACATTTTGGCAACACTGTTTTACCTTTCACCCACATACTCTTTAGAAAGGGAGATGAGAGTATTTTAAAGCAAATCAGAGATTTCATATCATTTCACCCATAAATACTTCATATGATTCTTTAAACCAGTAAATACTAATTTTTAAGATAAACTTAGTCCAACAATCTCTCTTACTAAAATGAACAATTCCTTAATATCATCTAATACTCAGTTTATGTTTATATTCCCCTGATTGTCTCAAAAAATACCATTTTATGGGCAGTTTATATTTAAATATAAATGTAAATATAAATATAAACATATTTTATATTTACAGAAATAAATAAGGATACAAATATGGGGTACACATTGCATTTGGTTGATGTGCCTTCTAATCTTTGACAGGTCCCCCACCCTCATTTTTTAATGCCATTTATTTGTGAATATAACATGGTCATATGCCCTGTTCCATTTTCTACATTCTAGATTTATTTGATTGATTTCTTATCATGTCATTTCACATGTCCTCTACTCACTATATTTCCTCTTAACTGATAATTAAATGAAGAGGTTTGATTAATGCTGGTTCAATTCATTTGGCAAGAAGCACACTATAGGAGTTCCTTTCTGGGTGGTATTAAAGGTAATGATTGAGTCAGTAAGCTCAGGTGAGCTCAGCCTGCTCTGGATGTTATTGGGGTCCCCATCAGCCTTCACCTGGTACCAGCAGCCAATTTTGATGGTCACCTAGATCCAGTTTTCATGAAGAGCTGCAAACTGATTATCTAATTCTATCATAACTTCCTCTACAAATTCTCTTCCTTGTCAACTATTTGGTCACCCTGAAATACATGTACAAAAAAAAAAAAAAAACCCAGGATAAATGCTTAATTCTATATGCTTTTATTTAACAATTTTCCAATTATTATTCTGAACAATGAGCTGATACTCCAGAAACATCCAAAAATGACCAGTTTGATAACATCATTCTGGAATCACAAATTTTTATAGATGTGAAATGTTTCAAGCCATAATAATCATTGTGTTTGAATGCTGAGATTGTCCCTTCACTAGTGGTGTCTCTTCTAATGTCCTGTGTCCTTTCGATACAATCTCAGGATGATCCAGACTTACCTCAGACATTTCCAGCTGCAGGAATGACATCTGGAATTAGTGATTTCTCCAAGAATGCCTGGTTCTCTTATACTGAAACAGTATTTACAGAGAATAAGCTAAGCATAAAGAAATTTTATGACTTCAAATAATCAACCCATTGTATGGATAAAAAAACTGGTTTGAGAAGAAAATATGCCCACTTTATCTAAGTTTACCTGTTAAAACACAAATAGCATAAATAGGTAGAGAGAAGTGTCTTTGTAAAAACTGACCATGAAACAATCTTTTTTAAGAAATATTTTTATAAATAAAACAATATACAGACACACACACAAACATTCTTAACATATAAACATTCCATACATGGTATACAAGCAATGGCTCAAAATATCATCACATAGTTGTGTATTCATCGCCATTATCAATTTTTTGAACATTTGCATCACTCCAGGAAAAGAAGTAAAAAGAAAAACTCATAGATTCCATACCCCTCACCCCTCCCTCTCATTGACCACTAGTATTTCCATCTACCCAATTTATTTTAACCTTTGTTTCCTCTATTATTTATTTTTTTATCCATATTTTTTACTCATTAGTTCATACCCTAGTTAAGGGAGCATCAGACACAAGGTTTTCACAATCACACAGTCACATTGTAAAAGCTATATCATTATACAATTATCTTCAAGAAACATGGCTAATGGGACCCAGCTCTACAGTTCAGATACTTCCCTCCAGCCACTCCAATACACCATAAACTAAAAAGAGGATATCTATATAATATATAATAATAACATCCAGGATAGCCCCTCGAGTCTGTTCGAAATCTCTCAGCCACTGACACTTTATTTTGTCTCATTTCTCTCTTCCCCTTCAAGTCAAAAGTTGTCTCAACTCCTTGATGCTGGGTCCTGTCTCATCCTGGGATTTCTGTTCCATGTTGCCAGGGAAGTTTATACCCCTGGGAGTCATGTCCCATGTAGAGGGAGAGGGCAATGAGTTCATTTATCATGTCGGCTTAGAGAGAGAGGCCGCATCTGAGCAACAAAAGAGGTTCTCCGGGGGTGACTCTTAGGCCTAATTTTAAGTAGGCTTAGCCTATCTTTTGCAGGAATAAGTTTCATAGGGGCAACCCCCAAGATTGAGGGCTCAGCCTATTGATTTGGTTGTCCTCACTGCTTGCTAGAATATCAGAAATTCTCCAAATCTGGAAATGGAATATTGCGCCCTTTCTACCCCCCCAAAGGGACTTTGCAAATACTTCTGTATTCACTGTCCAAATCTCTCTGGGATTGATCAGAGCATCACACTAACCTGGACAAACCAAAAAAATCTCATGCCTTATTCAATATTCCATGTACTTATTGACCATACAAGTTAAGTTAGGAAATGTACTACCCAAAATATAAATTTTGCACCAAATAAACATCTCTCCTTTTAGTCTCACACAGAAGTTGAAGTTTAAAACATGGACGATTATTATTATATATAATAATATATACATACAATAATACATATATTTAATAATATAATATATCAGTCCTATTCAGATCAGCTTCATTCATGTCTCTGCTCAATGTTTGATCCCTTTTTCAACTTTTTAAACAGTTCCTGTATGGGGTAGTGCTAACTTTCACAGCTTTGGAGGTCTAACTCTGACTCTCAGTTGTCACATAAATACCCAGAGTTTCTGGGAAAGACCGTATTATATACAAACAGCTCAGTATCTCAGAATTTAGAATTAACAATTACACCTCCTGAATATATGTGACTACTGTAAGAGCTTACAATCTAGGACCCTTTGCAATAAGCCCCAACCTGATAACCCATCCTTTCAACTTTAGTTTACCGAATTTTTTTACTATAGTTAGTTCAAATGATTGAGACATGATAATATTTGTCCGTAATACAATCTTGATGTTGCGTGACATTGCTTTAAATAGTAGGTGAAACTTTTGAACACCAGACTAGAGAAAATAGAAATCTGTAAATAGCTATGTTAAAAGATTAAATAACTGGGTGGTGAAATGGTGGGTCAGTGGCAGAGTTCTCACCTGCCATGCCAGAGACCTGGGTTTGATTTCCCGAACCTGCCCATGCCAAAAAAAAGAAAAAAAGATGAAATGGCTGATTTTTACAGAAACTAAAAGAAGAACTAATATAGTTGCCATGTTAGACAATAAAGTGCACATACCAGAACTAATATGTTTTCCTCTGTTTTCACCACGTTTGTGACAACGATGAGTTGGGTGCAACTACATTGCCAGACATTGACTAAGTGTCTATGTCATCGATTCATTTATCAGTAAACACAATGTGCTAAATACTTTATCACCAACTAAATTTAAAGATGCCTATACAGGCCTGCTTTCACTCTTGGCAAAGCAACTAGAGCTTATGGGAAATTTATAGTTTGCTCCACATGTTTTATAAATAATCCATACTCTTTTCAGTCTTATATAGCTAAAAACTTATCCACTTCAAGAAACATTTTCATGTGTGATTTAGGCAGAATAAAAAATAGAAAACAAAGCATAAACTCAGGTCATTTTAAATTGCCAGAGTAAATATTAAAATCATTAAGAAGCAAATTAGTCAAAACAATGATTACTCCTCAGGAAATCCATGATGAATAAAAAGAACAGTAAGGGAAGTATTTTTGATATATTATCTCTCTCTTTTTTTAATTCTCCAAGCCTTTGTTTTTAAGGAAGCAAAAACCACCGTTTCACCTCCTTGAAGCCACTGATAAAACTAAGCAAGAACATCAGAGAAAAAAAACGAATCCAAGATAGGTGCTATCCCCAAGGGAATGGAGTGCCTCTTTGTTTTATATTTCCATTGGAAATCTGGAGATTTTGCATGCAAACATCTTATTTCATGGCACTGCTTCTCAAATTGAGAGATTAAATCTAGCTCTGCATAAAGAGTTTTTCAATAAAGTAGGCTGCACAGTCTTCTGTTTATGGAAAATTGATGCATCATCTGATATGCTTTCAATTGCTAACTTTTGTTTCACAAGAGCTGGAAGGAATTTCAACCAACCATTATCTAATCAAGAAAATATTTCCTACCTATCTTGTCTTCAACATAACTCGCTGTCAAATGTAGTTTTGACTATTGTAAATCACTATGCATTTTAATAAGCAAAACAGACACTCTAGTTTTGTTAGAAAAGGTACAAATTTTAGAAACTATTAATCATTAACAGTGAAATGCCCCCAAATTTTGTGCATTGTTGCAGAATGACTGTTATATGACATAACTTAATGTTGTGTTGGTTATACTATTTTATTTGAATAGAATTTTTACAAGCTTGGGAAACATGCTGGCATTATAATAATTCGATAAGGTCTTCCCGTGCTTCCACTGCAGACTAAAGGCTGCAATTTAGGGGTTTATTTAGGTATAAAATTTATAATGACTTGTAACATAAAAATTCCACCTGCATTCAACATAGTATAAAGTGCAGGAAGAAGCAAATTAAATACGTGCTGTATCTATTGGTGGTTTTCAAATAAAAAGAAAGTTATCTCAATATATCTAACCACCAATTTCTCATGGGCACAAAACAGCTTGGAAAAAACGTCTTAACATATAGGTTGAAATTCTCCAGAAATGTTGGTACCTGGTCTTCAAGTGGGCTCAATTCAAGAACACAGCAACGTTTGCACAAGAAGGAGGACATGAGTTGAGAGAGGGTTTCAGAGACATTCCCTCGTCTCTTCTGAAGTGTGTTCAGGGAGTTTCTAGAAGAACTAAGTGGCTGAAAATCTAGATTCTGGAGCTGACTTCCTTGGTTCAGACCCTGCCTGGGTCCTTCCTGGCTCTGTGGCCTGGGGCAAGCCACTTAATCTCTTTGTGCTTACACTTCACCCTCTGTAGAATGGAGAGACTTGTTAAAAGTCAGAGGTTTAAATGAGTAAAATATATAAAATGCATGGTACAGGGCTTGGGACAAGAAAACACTATATCCTTGATAGGACAGCTATTAGTATATATTCTAGACACTTCAGTGCAGACCATGACCGGTTACCACCTGTACGACTGCCATTCATTCAAACTCAATAAACGTTTATTTGTGTTTGCAGTGGAGACATGTAACACAAGCTTTTAGCTTTTAACAGGGATCTGTTCCAAAGCCGACAAAAATCTAGGCTGTGTACACACATGTACACACACATATGCATACACATACGATATGGACCTTCCTAGGGATTTTCGACCATAATGTTACTATATCTAAAATCATCTCCCTAAACCCCATCTCCACTCTTAAAGGATGCTATGACAAAGTGCCACAAACTAGGTGGTTTAAAACAACAGAAATTTATTGTCTCACAGCTCTGGAAGCTAGAGGCCCAAAATCAAGGTGCCAGTAGGGCCAGGGTCCCTCTGAAACCTGCAGGGTAGGTCCTTGTCTCTTCTAGCTCCTGGCATTTGCCAGCAATGCTTGGTGTTTCTTGGCTTGGAGGTGCATCACTGCAATCTCTGCCTCTATCTCCATGTGGCCTTCTCCTCTCTGTGTCTGTCTGTGTCCAAATTCCTTCTTTGTATGAGGACACCAGTCACACTGGACTAGGGCTCACCATAAGTTTGCCTCATGTTAACTCTCCATGTCTTCAGAGATCCTATTTCCAAATAAGGTCACATCCATAGGACTGGGGTTTAGGACTTGGATATGCTCTCTGGGTGAGACAATTCAACCTAGAACACACCCTTACTCTGGGAGCTAACCCTTTGTATGGTGATTCCCATGTGCTTGGTGTCAGATGGTGAGGAAAACATTTGTCAATAACACACAGTCTCTGCTCTCAGAAAGCTAAACATAGCACATAGTACCAGTACATAGCACAGGTGATCTCAAAACGTAGTGTGCGTAAGAGTTATCCGGGGTGCCCATTAAAATGCCATGTCCTGCATCCCATCACAAGAAATACTGATTCAGTGGGTCTGGGGTGTGATTTGACCATCTGATCATCTGACCATCCAATAAGCACTCCAGGTGAGTCAGATGCATAAACCTCCAGATCACATGCTGGTCTGATGGACAGGAAGGCTTTGATTGCCAGACACATTTAAAGGGAAAAGATACAGGAATATCTCATAGGACCTAAGAGCAAGAAGTACATCCAGATCTAATGAGGGACTCGGACTAGAAAAGGAAACATAACCGTAATGATTCTTACTAGTGACTGAGAGGCTGTGCTTGGAAAAGCATCTCATGGCTGTCCCAGCTTGGTTTCAGATGCCCTCTCCATTTGAGAGCCCTGGAGTGCTGAAAGAGGTTCACTCAAGTCCGGTGGTTCTCTATGATAGTGAAGCACTCTCATTCTTCTACTCTTGGACTCAGAGACTGGATATACCTTAAGGCAAAGGAGTCCTGCCCAAGTCCCTGTCATAGCAGGCTCCACTGTGCAGAGGGCAGAGCACCATGGCCAGGCAGAGAGCACGTCTGATTGGGAAACCCTCATCCCCTTCATTACTTTGGGGCCAGCTCTCTGGGGTGATACCCATGGACTAGTCATGGGCCTTGTGCTTCTGGGGACAAAGCGACACCACCACAGGGACAGGGCCATAGTCCAGCAGGGGTGTAGAACCAACAAGCACTGAAGGGAGGCCAAGTCCACAGGCAGCACCACTAGACTCCAAACAAATCCAGAAGGAGAGTTCCCAAGGTCATAAGCATCAGATGCCAGCAAAACACTCTGGGGTAGAAGCAAGTCAGAAGCCACTGAGCCCAAGGATCTCACTGGGGTGAGGGATCACTTCTCCCCAAACCACAATCAAGGGCTTCCAGACATGTTAAAGGGGAGTAGAAGAGTAGAATCTAAAAGACTGAACAGGTTATTCTCCAGTGTGTAAATTAAATCCCAAATTTAGATTTTAATGATTGACTAAATCAAAGTTTTTAAATATCCAGACTAATGGTTCTCAAAGTGTGGTTCCTAGACCAGCAGCACCTGAGAACTTGTCAGAAATGCAAATTCTCAGGCCCCACCCCAGACCTACTGAATCAGACCTCTGGGGTGGGACAGCACTCTGTGGTTTCAGCCCTACAATGTTTCTTTCTTTCTTTTTTTTTTCTTTTTTTTGCATGGGCAGGGACCAGGAACCGAACCTGGGTCTCCAGCATGGCAGGCAAGAACTCTGCCTGCTGAGCCACCTGGCCCCCTACAATGTTTCTTATAATGCTAAACTTTGAGAACTGTTTGTCTAGACTTGAGGTTCTCTAACTTTTCCACACGTTGCAATCACCTGGGGAATTTCAGCACTTACTCATGCCTGGGTCCCCCAAAGACTATTTTAAAGGGTAAGAACATGAAATCCCAGGGCTTTGGAATTTTCTATAGATCTCAGTTGATTTTAATATGCAGCCACATTTGGGAACCATGAGGCCAGATTATGATTAGTTTTTTTGTCCCCTAATAGCTAGAATGGAGTTTTATAAAAAATTTCAAAGAGCAAGCAAACTACTTTTCCTCCCTACAACTGGCCGAATATAAAGAATTTTGTAAACTTATTACATGTCTTTCATTTCCTGCTCCCTCCAATATAATGGTCCTCCTTCCTCCCTGAAGGGCCTGTTCTATCCTCCCTCCCCTACTCCCCCACTTCCATCATCTGTATTGTCTTTAGATATTTCTTTCACAGACATTAGGCTTTCAGTGCTGTGCTCTGGACAAGGCTGCCTGTGAGAAAAGCATGGAGGTCTTCTTTAGAAGAGGTGAGCTTCCCCAAAGACTGCATCATCTGAGAAAGGGGTGGGGTCTTCAGAGAAGATGCTGGAGCTTAGAAGGAGGGACTCTGGCAAGGGAAAAGGGGAGGTCTGGTAATTTTCTGGACTTTTCTACATTGGGCCTGAACAGGGATTTAAACCAGCTTTGAGTGCAGTGTGGTAGGGCTGTGATCCTCCCTGTTCTGGTCAATTGGTGGGGGCAGCAGCAACTGGTTGTCATCCCCAAGAAGGTGAAACTTGAGATCAGGAGCTGGCACTGAGGTTTTGTTGTACCCTCTGAATTTCTGCATTGCTCAACTTAAAGGAAATGGACTTAATTCTAATAAGAGAACTATACTCTGGGGCTATGTGGCCCTCACTCCAACCCTGAAAGCTGATTTCCCTCAAATGCCTCATTTGCCAAACTCAGCTCCCTTTTCTCCTGACTCTCCACTTTCCATCTTCTCAAGAAGATATGAAAGGCTGACTGATCCTCATAGAATCATATTTGCTCATTTTCCAAAATCTGGGGCAAATGTATGGAGTGTG
>PVIY010033191.1:0-28297 GCA_004026745.1 Myrmecophaga tridactyla | reverse complement strand
TACCAGAGGTTGATTTGTGGCTAGAACCTAGAACACATGGAGATGGAAAGCAAGTCTCCTAGATAATCCTCCATAAATATCACTTCCCTCAACTGAGCCTTCGATAAGAGTTAATGGCTGTGACAAATTCAAGGTTATCCTCTTTGAAGTGAACCTGGAGGGCTGATATTCTATGTTGAGGCTTGTTGAGCAAAGTTGTCTTTGTAGTTTCTCTGTTGCTGGCAAGCTCCTGGGAACAAGTTACTTAGGCATCGATACAACGTTTTCACATAGGAAAGGATCAGCAAAACATTTGGCAGTAGCAGTGATGTCTTGTTTTGTTGGTCTTTAAAATACTTTTTCCCAATATGAATAATCTTCCTTGTGGACTCATTCTTTCTGTGGTGTACTGTAAAAATCATGTAACAAGATGCCCTATCTATTCTATGTATGTCTTGTGAATGCATTTTAATGCCATTTTCCCCAACATATAAAAAAGCAAAGCTTATATAAAATTAGTGCTGAAAAAATTATACGGGGCTTCTCTGAGTTATGTTTTATTCATGAAAATGAAATTAACTCTTTTAATGTTCTCTTTTGATATTATTTTGAACGCTGTTGCCTGAGACGACGACATTTCTGCAAGGCTGAATGAGTACTTTCCTGAGTCATTTTGCTAGCTATGATATGACTGTTAAAACCATTTCGCCTGTATGCCTGTGACAGGTTCAATGCGGGCATAAATTGGTAGGTCCTTCACAAAGGCAAAAGTTAAACATCACAGTGCAGTTTTGTAGTGAATCTTGTAGTAGAGGAGTTGGCTGTTGGGTTATTTGGCCGTCACTGCTGGCTTAGTAACTGTGGTTTTAGACAAGCTGCCCCCAATATTAGCGGCATCATAAGGGTTTTTTCCTTCTATGAAAACTAAGACCTGGAGTCAGACAGTCCATACTTCATTTCAGTTAAGTTGAATTTAGGTAATTAACTTTATATGTAGGTCAGCTGACCTTCCTGCTATTGATTTTTAAAAGATAGGAATTGTGACTTAGTTCTTTCCAAAAGGAATGCCTTAAGTATGTTTTGCTTTTTAAGATAAAAATTAGTATTTTGAAAATGCCAAGCGGATGACTTTGGATCCTTCTTATCATGGGTGTCAAAGAGGCTGGTCAGAAGGGATCTGGTCTTTTTACAGGATCAAACCATTCAAGGGTGGGATAGAACTGTGCAAAGCACCCAACAGTCTCTGACCCTTACTTCTTATCAACACTTCATGTTAACAACATGTCCTTGGTAACTCTGCCATATTTGGCATACTGAGAATTTCAGATGGTTCTGAGGATGAAAAGAGGAGGTAAAAAAATAAGCCAGGTCTACATGGAGAATTGAAAAAACTAGGGTTTGAGTAGAGAGGTATCACTTGTTCTGATCAGGGTGGGTTTTATGGTGGAAGTCCATATTTTGCAGCTGCTTGAGCTCAATGTGCTTTGGCAAGCCCCCTAAATTCCTTGCTCCTTGATTTTCTCATCTCTATAAATCATAGAAATAGCTGTCTTGTGTCAATGTCCCTTTCAGCTCTAAAATTGTGTGATGGATGCTCTTTGCCCAGTTCTTTGCTCGGCAGGCTTCTTATCTGTCATGTGTTTAAGTGCTCTCCTCAGATAGGGCTTCCCTTACCACCCCACCCTGCCCCTCCCCATTATTTGCTTTCATCACTAGTATCCTGTTTCCTTCATAGCACTTTTGTGATTATTAATTTTTGCTTGTTTATTGTTTGTTTCCTCCCACTAGACTTTATGCTCTGCCCTCTTTGTTCACCATAGAATTTCTAACTCCTATTTTAGTGCCTAGAATTTAATAAGTACTCAGTAGTGCTTAAATGAATGAATGAATGAACGGACAAATGAACGAATCAATTACTGGAATAAAAAATAATGATATCTCTACACTGGAAAGAGTGCAGGCTTGGGGTGGGACATGTTACTTCTTGCCTGGGACCTTGGGGATTTTTTTTTTTTTGGCAGTCAGTGAATCCAGGTGTGCCCTACATATAATTTAGTCAGGTTCTGGATTTGCTAGGGCAGTTCCAAATAATTTGGCTTAATGTGTCTCCTTCCTGGGATTTTGCCCAAATTGAAGCGGTTTTTTAGGTTTGCCTGCAAGAAACATGAAATGAAACTATGATTGAATTACATGACAAATGCGTATGTTGGATAGAATGTAATTTTCTCTTCCTTAAGGGCTGGTCTTTATAATAAGAACTTCTGTCTTTATTTGCTAGGTAATTATTGTCACTGGCATTTGAAGTTATAAAAAAGAATAAGTACATATTTAGTAATTTATGATTCAGTGAGGAATCATGCTTAACAACAGCAAGCTTGGATTCTCTAATGGAATCAAATGGCAGCAGGAAACTTTAAGATATATGCATACATTCTCATGCATTTACTGCCCATCCCCCATCTCTCTTTCCTTTCTGTCTCTCCCTGTCTCTCTTACACACACACAGGTTCTTTGTTATTTGAATGGCTTTCCCCCCTCTATCTTAATGTGTACATTTATCCCCTATATTTTGCTGCTCGTTTTGCTCACTAACAACCTCTTCAGAGTTGAATCCTTGAGAGTACCTTCCTCTGGCTCTTCCCTAAAAAAGTGTTTTTAAGTGCAGTGTAAAAATCTCTCACCAGATATACCAATTAGTGGAGCATAGGCGCTCAAACCTTGCTGCATGTTGGAATCACCTGGGGAGCATTTACAACCTGATAAGTTCTTCTGCACCCCAGACCAATAAAACCAGACTCTCTAGGAGAGGGATCCAGGCTTCAGGCTCACAGGTGGTATCATCAGATGGTCACCTGAGAAGGGGTGATAATTTTTTTTTTTTTTTGCGTGGGCAGGCACTGGGAATCGAGCTCTGGTCTCAGGCATGCCAGGTGAGAACTCTGCCACTGAGCCACCGGTGGTAATTTTTGATTAAAGTGTTGCCATTGTGGATCTTGAGAAGGGAGGAGGATGCACACTGTAAGAATGACCTCGTGCTTGTAGGAGCTGGTAGAACATAGAGTAATAGATAATATTTTAAAATGAGTTGTTTGAATAGAACTTTCATATGCATTTCTCATAGTTAGGTTTTTTAAGAACTTTTCCATTCTGTGGGAAAGTTTTTTAAAAAATTAGCTTTTTTTTTTTTTTCCAGCATGGACAGGCACCGGGAATCGAACCCAGGTCTCTGGCATGGCAGGTGAGAATTCTGCCAATGAGCCACCATTGCCTGCCTCATTAGCTATTTTTTAATAAAGTAATTAAGTCAAAAATGCATTCTCTTTGTTTAAAATAATTCACACAAGCAAAAGGTGCTCAGAACTTCCTCCCATCCTACTTCTCTCTTTAGAAGTAACAGCTGCTGTCAGTTTTGTGTGCATTTTGCCTGGCCTCCTTCTAACTAGTATGGATTTATGCACAAATCTGCACATCCATAAGAGGAGCATGTATAGTTTTGTATGTGTGTCTGTGTTTGTGTTTACCTATTGCTGTACATCCTCCTTTATTTACTCAGGAATGTCTTGGATACCGTTCTATGCAGTTGCATGAAGCTGTGTCCTCTTTAAGCAGCTAGACAGTAGTCAAATATATTGAGCCATGTTGGGTATTTTTTTCTTTTTTAAAACTATTCTGTTGGATACAAACAACTAATTTATTTTTTGTGGAAAAAAATTCAGGAATATTCTCAGACAGACTTGGCATAGGAGAAAAGTCCCCTATCCACATCAAACTATGTTTAATAATATAGTAACATAATGAGGGTTGTGGGTTGCTTTGGTAAATAACACTTTAATAACTGAAACCTCAACTTCATAAAATGTATTTTCTGCTCTGTAATGATATGTGCTATAACTGATATACCTCCAAGAAAGTGTTTAATTAATTATTATGAGTAATGCACTAGGAAATATTTGCATAGTTTCTAGGGCAAATATCTAACTCTCGTATAATCATGTATTATGATATTTGGGAGAGGGGACTGAAGAAGACATTTAAATTTACAGATTTCTTAATGTAACTTAAGGTTATGAAAGTAGAGTTCAAGGAATAGGGAAGAGAGATTTAAACAGACTTTTGATTTTCAACAGCTTGGAATTCCAAAGAAAGAGGCATTTTCCTTGAGTGGTGGCGAGTGAATTACCAAATAAATAGCTTTTTCTAAACTTACAATCTTAATGCTGTGTGACTAATTTTTCAATGATACAACTTTTGAGGCACATCGGTATTTCATTGATGATTCTAAAGTGGTCTTTGAATATAGAGAAAAAACAAAGGTCATTGTCTAATGGACCAGTTTAAAGAACTCAGTGGAGTGTAAACCAAACAAATGGAGAAGAAGAAAAGAAAATAAAATGCCCTTTTTTTTTTACTTGACTATATGAGAAATGATCATTTCCGAATATGTTTATAATTTTCCTTGGCTCATGTATGCAAATATCTATTCCTTGGGGTTTTGGTGATTGTTTCGTTTCCTTGGCTGCTCAAGTGTGTACCACTGCAATGGGTTGGCTTAAACAATGGGAATTTATTAGCTCATGATTTTGAGGCTAGGAAAAATTCCAAATGAGGGAATCATCAGAGCAATGCTTTCTTATGGAAGACTGCTGTTCTTGGGCTCCCTGCACGTGTTTCTTGGCCCTCGTGGCCTCCTCTGTGACATGGAATGCATGTGGCAACCTCTCCTGGTTTTTCCTTCTTCTTCCCAATTCTTTTGACCTTCAGCCTCTTGCTTCCTATGGCTTTTTCTCTATCTAAATTTCATTCTGCTTATAAAGGATGCCAGTAATGGGATTAAAGCCTGTCCTCGTTGAGTGGAGCCACACCTTAATTTAAGTAACCTCATCAAAAGATCCTACTTACCGTGGTTTCACACCCACAGGAATGGATTCAGTTTAAGACCATGTTTTTTTTCTGGGGTATTTAGCTCCAAACTACCATAGTAATATGCTCTAGTAATCCAAATTACCTCTATAAATATTTTGTTTTTTTATATTTGTAGGCAAGATGCCATTAATTTTCAGATGATTAATCTCAGAAAATATTATAGTGCTTTTTGAGGAGCTAATTAGGTACTGAAGCATAATACAGGCCTTCACATCTGTGAGTTCACTGGAATGGTCCTTCGCTGGAGCGGTTTGCCTAATGACCATGTTGTCATTGAATCCGCCTGTTTTCTTTGTCTAATGCGGGCATCATAATTTACCTAGAGGATGATTTGTTAGTAATTGATTATGAAGTCATTTCTTTGACTTAAGAAATCCTTTAAAAGTTAAGAGGTTGACTTTTATCCATAATATATGCATCACATGTTAAACCAGTTTCTCTTAAGAGTTGTGGCTGAAGCATAATGAAATTGCCAACAAGGTGGCAGCTGGTAGTAGCATTACTAGAAGCATTGCCATGTGGAGGGGTTCAGTCGTGAACGCTAGTACTGACTCATGAACTCAAAAGAAATGGGCATGGGCCAAATGAAGTCAGATCAAAAAACAAAAAAAGATGAATTCCACTGTTTTTTTGTGATAACCTGTGTTAAATGCGGAAGTCAGGGTGGAGTCGGTTGGGGGGTGGGTGGGAAGTTCTAGTATATTTCTATCAGGTTCTATCAGGTAGCTGCAGCTAGTATGACACCAACTATCAGTAAGGTGTCCTAGACTGATGAGGTTGAGAATGGTAGGTAATCAAGAAGGGGACCCTAAATAAACTATGAAGAAAAGGGTGCTTTGACTTGAGATTGATTCATTATAACCCACCCAAAGTAAACTGGTACCCATTCTTCCATCAGCCCAGGAAACATTTAATTGTCTGAGGTTCCTATTACACTGGATTCCCTCAGTAGCTAATATGAAACTTTGCATACTGTTTTCATGGTCCAAACTGACTTGTGCCTTAAAGAGCATCCAGAGAAAAGAAAGAAACCATACAAGTCTGAAGAGATACTTTCTAAGTCTCTTTAAAATGTAGAGCTGGGCAGAATCCTCATACCTGCCCTCCACCAAGGTGGTTCCCTTACATCAAGTTAAATTGCTTATGGTATAGTCTCTGTCTGAGTCTGCATAGTTGTAAAAACACGTGGTGTGCGTTACAGTCCTTTGCTTATCCCCTGCAGACATACCGGAAGAATGTCCAACAGATGATCCAGTGTCTGATCCGCAAACTTGCTACGCTCAGCCAGTATGAGGAAGTCCTGGCAAAAATCAGTGCCACGTCCACAGATCGGCTTACGGTTCTCAAGAACAAGCCACAGTCTATACAGAGGGACATCATTACAGTCTGCAGTGACCCTTACACGCTGGCCCAACAGCTGACTCACATAGAGCTGGTAAGACTGTTATCATCCTCGCCCTTTACAGTCACAGATTTGGTTTGCTTTGGCAACCAGACAAGGCACTGTTCCATAGTAATGTCACAGGGAGAGGTTAGAATAATCCAGATGGGAAATAATGTACAATATGGTTGGAACATGTTTTGTTTAAACATGTGAATATGGAAGCTGCTGATATTCTAAGAAGTCACTTTAAAACAAATACAATGCAAGACTGCAGAAATGTCCTGAAGAGCAAAGAGTTTTTTTGACTTTTCTCATCAGCCCATTCTAACTCACACTCAGCTTTCACGAGCTTATGGAGCCTTGACTGAAACAGAAGATTGCCTTTGGTTGGATCTTTCTTTAAGGCAGTGTGAAAGTATTTAGGTTAAAGGTTTTTCAAACTGCATAAAAAATGAGGATGGTGCCAGAAATCATAGAGAATGTTGACCTTCCATTTCTTCTCATTCTCTTTAATCTTGTTGACCTGCTTTTCAAATTTGCGTTTCAGGAGAGGCTCAATTACATTGGACCGGAAGAATTTGTTCAGGCATTTGTTCAGAAGGACCCTTTGGACAATGACAAGGTAAAGTCCATCAGTCCACCTGGTGGTCAGCCGTGGACCTGGAAATGGAATTCCTTAGTCTATGATAGTGGCACAAGGGACGGAAGTTGAAATTATTCTGTTTTACGTTTTAAAACCAAGACATGATTTTTTTTATTTTTGTTTTTTTGCTTCTTGCTTGAATTAACCATGTCTGATTCATCGTTATTTTTCTTGAACTGAGTCCACCAGTGCCCTTAAAATAGTCTTACGACATCACCACCTTTAAGCCTCTTCTTCCTTCTTATTGGAAAGCTTAATAAGCCCTTTACAAGTAGATGCGAGCGTTTGTGGTGATGAAGGTAGGAGATAAAAGCATAATGGTTTTAGCAGATTAAGTCAGAAAGGAAATATGAAAGATTGCTTTGCTCATGATTCAACAATAACAGGGACAATAAAAACAGGATAGGCAACCAGCTTGTTGAGGAGGGGTTTTTTGGGCTTTGCCTCTTATTTTAAGATGACTCTCTCACAACAGGTTTATTAGCTGGGTGAAGCCCACACATAAAGGGCATTGACTGTAGTGACAGTGACCCTGCAGGAGAAACCTCTTTTTTCCGGTGACCTCTAGGAGCTTTTGAAATGTTAGGCAAAGACTTGATCATCTACTGATGAAAGTCAGGCAAAGACTTGATCATCTGCGGATGAAAGTCTGCATCTGGGAATAGGGACAGCAGCTGTTTTCCGGCCTTAGAGTAGTTTCCCTCAGTACAGGAAGTGAAGAATACGTTTTTTTGTAAGCAAAGGCTGGTGGACTTTTGCTTTGTTTTTCTTTTGAAAGGAAGGAAAGAGGGGTTAATTAACGTGTTTGAGCCTGGTCTTGGACTCCAAGATGAGGTTAACGTGTTTTGCATTTGAATTATGTATCATTGACCCTACTACACATTATTTCTTCCTTTCAGTGGGTTACACTCGACCAAGAGATTTTGATATGTATTTAATGAGAATTAAGTTGATGATTCACTCACTGGTTAGTGCTCTCTCTCTATCTCTCTCTTTTTTTCTTCCCTATCATAGGAAGCTTTCCTAATTTGCAGACTGAGAATTAAGGCCCATATCTAACAAACTGAGAGCATGTTACATTTATTTTCTCCAATTCATCTGCTCACATTGCTTTCTCTGTAGAGTTGCTATGGTGAACGGAAGAAAACACGCAATTTAGAAGCTTATGTGGAATGGTTTAATCGCCTCAGCTACTTGGTCGCTACAGAAATCTGCATGGTGAGAAAATGAATTTACTCTGTCTCGTAAAACTCAATACTAATTTTTCCATGTTTATTTTACAGCTGTTGGTCCTACATGTTAGATAACTGACTTCTGTTGTTTTTTTTCTTCACAGCCTGTAAAGAAGAAGCATCGAGCACGAATGATTGAATATTTCATTGATGTGGCTCGGGAGTGTTTTAACATCGGCAACTTTAATTCCTTGATGGCGATAATCTGTGAGTATTCTCTGAAAGATACATGTCCTTTATTTCTATAGGTGTTATAAATGTATCCACTGAAAATTTGTAAAGTAGTATAATTTCATTAATGAAAACTATACTTGTAAAATTTGAACTATTTCAGAACACTCCAAATATGCAAGCATATGTAATCTTTTTAATTGTACAAGAATCCATAGAATACTTTTAGTCCATTTATCATCATCTGGATTTTTATCTATAAAAGCTTCTTAGCGAGTTTTTTGTCCAAATAAAGGGTTTTAAAAAGTGTTTGGGCAGTTTGTGTATCAAGCATCATAGAGATACCTGATTTGAGATTAAATTCTGAGTCCATCAGCATGGACAATAGGGTGGCTACATTAGACTGGAACATTTTTTAACTCCCCATGCTCTTATAGTATTCCCTAGTATACAGATTTACTCCTCTTCTGCACCATGGTGATTTTTCTTTTTTTTTATTTTCACATGGGCAGGCACTGGGAATCAAACCCAGGTCTCCAGCATGGCAGACGAGAACTCTGCCTGCTGAGCCACCATGGCCTGCCCGACTGTGGTGATTTTAATACCATTGGCCATATTTCTTTCCTTTCATTATATAAACTCAGTGCATGGAGAGACAATATGTCATGTTTTTTTCCAAGTATCCCTGTTGTCTTGCCATAATTATTGACAGTGACTCTTTCATTAGAAAGTTCCCTGGTTTATATGAGAAATTGTATGGTTGCCCTACACATTGTAGATATGTAAGTATATATTTGAATGAAAGGATAAATTAAAAAGTCAGGGTCAATTTGAAGCCAGAAAATTTTCCAAATTTAATCCAATAATCTTTCCCCATATCATTTCCCCTTTGTTTCCCTCATAAAAACACTGGCAGAATTTGAGCTCTTTATTTATATGGCTCACTCCATGAAAATAGTGAACAGAAAAGTCATCTTGACCAGGGACCTGAAAGATTCACAGTCTAGGTAAATAGAAGATTGCTTAATTTTCCTCTTACACCAATAAGAAAATGTCAAGGCAAGTCATAGACTGGGAGAAAATATTTGTTATACATGTAGCTGACAAAAAACGTGTATCCAGAATATATTAAAATCCTTGCAAATCAAAAATAAAAGGGCAAACAACCCAATGAAAAAGGATGCAAAACACTTAAACAGACCGTTCACAAAAGAAGCTATACTAATGGGAGATAAGTGTATTCAGAAGTGCTCCACATCTATAACCATCAGGGAAACATAAATTAAAACCACAGTGAAATGCCATTTCACACACTGTAATGACCAGAATTAAAAAGGCTGAATGCATCACATATCGGTGAGGATGTGGAGCAAATGGACTGCATGCATTATTGGTGGGAGTGTAAAATGGTACTACTAGGTTAGAAAACTGGTTTGCAGTTTCTTATAAACATATGCATATGGTATAACTCAGAAATTCCACACCTAGGTATTTATCTGACAGAAATGTGAGCATATTCACAGATAGACTTGTACAAGAAGTCTATAAGAAGCTTTATTCATAATCTCTGAAATCTGAAAATAGCCCAAATGTCTATTTATAGCTGAATGGCTGTACAAATTATGGCATATTCATACAATGAAATACTGTTCTGCAATAAAAATGAGCTGCTGATACATATAAATAGCATATTTGAATTTTGAAGTAATTATGTTGAGCAGAAGAAGCCAGATGAAAACAGTATACACAGTATGATTCCATATATATGAAATTCTACAACAGACAAATCTATAATCTGTGATGGTAGAAAATCACTGTTCTGATTTTCATGGACAGTGGCGATTGACTGTAAGTTCTATATTTTGATCTGAGGCAGTGGTACACGGATTTATACACATCTTACAAAATTCTCCAGTTGTGTATTACCCTGTTTATAAATTTTACCTCAATTAAATAAAAAAGGAGTATCCTACTGGTCCTTAAACTGTGAATGTTAGTGGAATGAAATTAATATATAGGATCACTAGGGCTAGTGAGGACTCTTTTTCTATGTAAACAATCACTGTAAAGTCTAGAGATACTTGCCGTCTTATTGATTAAGCACTTTTCTAAGAAGCTGCGATATATACGTAAAGCATCATTCAGGAAGCAGCACGGTATGTTAGAATGTGGATTTTGAAGTGGGGTCAGTATGAGCTACCATCTCTGCTACTCACTGACTGGATGACCTTGGGGAAATTTATTACCCCTGGAGTTCCAGCTTATTGTAAGAATGTTGAGGGTATGTATATATATATATATATGCAAAGCACTCAATGACTTGTTAAGCTCCAGGTCAGGGGTTGGCAGCTTATAAACTGTGGCCCAGATTTGGCCCACCTCCGGTCTTTTTATATCCAATGAGTTAAGAATGCTTTTTATGTTCTTAAGTGATTGAGAAAAGAAACCTAAAGGAGGATAATAGCTTATAACGTGTGAACATAATATGAAACTCAAATTTCAGAATCCATAAATAAAGTTTTGTTGGAACACAGCCATGTTGGAACACAGCCATGCTCGTTTATTTACATAGAATCTATGGCAGCTTTGTGCTAACAATGGCAGTATTAACTGGTTGCAGCATTGACTGCATGGCTTGTAAAGCCTATGGTATTTACCATCTGTTCCTGTATGGAAAAACTTTGCCAATCGCTGTTCAGAGTGATTGGTAGCAGTTATGTTGTTTGCAGGCTTAGGGAAGATTTACAAGAAAATTTGCCAGAAAAGAGTTTCTAGCTTGCTAGTAATTTGCAGAACTCTTACACTTTTTAGGAGTATAAGTTAGAATGGCTATTCTTATTTCTTTATTTTAACTTTCATTTCTTCCCCTCCATAAGCTGGAATGAATATGAGCCCCGTCTCTCGACTAAAGAAAACTTGGGCCAAAGTAAAGACTGCAAAGTTTGACATTCTTGAGGTATGTGAAACTGATGTTTTGCTGTTAAAGTAATGTTTTACACCTGGAAAGTGAAATTTTTTTATGTGATCTTGATTCATGATTAGACTACAGAGAAAAAGACCATCTATCTTTGCAGACCTGTAGAATGAAAAGATGGATTAGAATTGGAGAAGGAGGAAATAAATCAGGTTATAGATGAGATGTTTTATGCATAGAGATTTCCATTTGGGGAAAACTTTCATTTATGTGGCGCTTGTTCGAGAATATATCTTTATTCATAATATCCCAAAACTGGAAACAACCCAATGCCCATATACAGGTAAATGGCTCAAATTGTTGCCACCACTTCAATAAATGGTGACTTGTTGGTCAAATTATGTTGTTTGCCAGGATAGAATTTGTGTCCTCAACAATTAAGAATTTTACTTCATCGTAGGTTCCTGGAGGCCAGTCACCCCCATTCCCAGCAAAGTGTTCACTCACCACTCTCTCAGAAAATTTAGTCAACCTGTGAAAAAGTCTTTCCAATATAATTTTTAGGGCAGTAAGAATTATACAAAAGGGCATTTGCATTTAAATCATATTTATCTCACCATTACCTTAGTGTGCTGATGCTTTGTATCTACTATGTTGGGAGATAATAAGAAAGGGTTCTTTCCCAAGTTTCCCCTCAAATTAGGAATTTCTATTAGATGTGTTATATGATGCTTCATTCATATTATCTGGTAAATGTATTTCCTTCTTACAAGGTAGTAATACTTTAACAATTGGTGAATGATTTGCTACCATGTGCAAAGATCAAGTTCACTACAGAGTGCTGGATCACTGTACATGGCTAACCATAAACTAGTGTACTGACCTTTAAATGAAGCCAGTAAATTTTTCTAGTGCTAGTGTTTGTTATTAGTTTTAGATCTAATCTCAGTAGTTATCCTGGATGGAATTTGGTCTAGGTTTAGCATTATTAAAGCCAACACTAGCTTGTAAAAATAACCAGACATCAAAAACGGAAAAAAAAATTGTGTTTTAAGGTGTTTCATGCATGTGTTTATGAGAGAGATAAATCATATCCCTAATGAGTTTCCTAACTTATTTTGAATTTTTATGTATCATTAAAAGTGTGATCATAAAAGTATGATTAAACTTCCTGTAGGTGAGAATTAAGTCGTTAATACTCTCTGTCTTTTGCCTATAGCATCAGATGGACCCTTCAAGCAATTTCTATAATTACCGAACAGCTCTTCGTGGGGCAGCACAAAGGTCTTTAACTGCTCATAGTAGCAGAGAGAAGGTAGATACTTAAAATAGTATAACTCATGCTACAGTTGACATGTTTTGCACTGAAAGGCAATGTGGGGTGCTGCAAAGCTTCTTTTACTTGTTCAGATCTAAGAATAAAAGTTGATATACTGTTAGTTCACTGTAGAAATGTTATTACTTGCCACATGGGGGAGGAGTGCAAAAGCAGAGTTGCACAGTGAAAAGGAGAAGGTCTCTTGGTATAGAACTTTGCAAATACATACACTGTATTATTTAAATGATTATTTTGTAGTGTGTCTTCATTGTGTTTCAAGCAATAATTAAGTCATATTTTATGATGACTAATAGCATTAGAGAATAATTGACTTAGTGGAAAATAGACATTTAAGCTCTGCACAAGATAGCTGATTTGAGGTAACCTTTTCTCTTAAAATAATTTACTTACCTCCCACGGTTAAGTCATTTATTTTCAGAAACTAGGTTAGTTGCTGTAGCATTAAGCCTCCTGTTACTAATTGGATATGTGGGTGGCAGAAAAAATATGAGGATGATGACTAAGAAGTTAATGATCCTTACTCTATCTACCCCACCCTTAAACAATTTAATACATCCTGGAGCTACCATATTCCTGACTTGGGGGCTCCTTCTTTGGCATAATTCTGTGTTGTATTTCCTGCGGAGAAAGTATACATTTTTTGGCATATGAAGATCAGGTTATTTGAAAAGTAAATACCTGGTTATGGAAAATGGGCTAATGAAGGTTGTTATATGTTCTCTATTGTATGTTTAGATTCTGTCCATTTTTTAAGTTAGACTGTATCTTCCACAAATAAAAGAAAATAAGGCTAACAATCATTTCAGGGTACGTCAGTCATTCCCCTTGTCCCAAGAAAAAGCTTTATCCTTAGTTATCTGTAATAAAAATCTAAAATGAAAACACGGTACTTGGTTTGGGAGCGTAGATATTAAAATCGAAACAATACAGAGAAGTGAGCATGACCCCTCTGCAAGGGTGATGCACGAATCCATGCAGCATTCCGTATTTTAAAAACAAACCAAAACAAATGCAAAAAGGAATCCCACCTTTTAAAAATGCTAAATTAGTTCCTAACAAAATCCAGAAGAACAGTGTTGATAGCGTTTGAGAGATACTGTGAATACATTAAATTTTTCTCTGCATATGAAGAAATTTACAAGATCAGAGAGGGGATGAAGTCTAAGTAACCATTTTGCTATAATCCAGCGGTTTACCAGTTTTTATATAGTACTTGTCAGATCTCAATCTCTAGATTGAGAAAAGACCTAATCTGAGATCTTTAAACATCAGAAAATCAGCACAAGATCCCAGCACCCTGGAGTGGGACAGTACACTGGAGGCCACATGTGCCATCTGGTCTACCTCTCTCTCTCTCTGTCTCTCTCCTGAGTGTGAAGATACCCCTCGGGGACCCCCCGAGTGAGTGGGGGCTCTGCTTCAGCACGGAGGCCTCATAGTCCTACCTGCCAGCAGGCTTTGAGCAAACTAATTCTGAAGTCAAGCTCCCCAAAACAGCTCCCTGAATATTGTACTTGTGAGGAACTAGCAGGGTTTCCCAGAAAAAGTCCAAAGTATTTAACCTTTATATAATTTACTAAATTCTGCTGCTTTAGCTTTATTTTTTCACTCAGTTCTCCGTGATTCATATGAATTGTACTCTGTAGTTCATAAAACAAAGGAAATTACCACCATTTAAACATTTATACAATTTCTTTTTCTCAATTGATTTCAGCGGCCAAGAATGAAAACATTTCTGGACAAAATTGATCTTTAATTCAAGAAAATTGGGATTTCTTTTCCTTTTTTGAGGCATGAGGAAACTGTTTCAAAATAATTTCCTATTTTAAAATATCCCCGGCAACATAGCTAGAGTAAAAAAATCTTAAATGTTGTTCTGAATCCCAAATTTATGTGATTGAAGTGAAATATTTCATCTAGGTACAATAATATAGAACAAATCAAATTTTCCTTCTGTGGCACAGTAGCTCTTAAAATATCTTTAAATAGCTCTGTTTCCCTATGGTTACTTGTGTTGTCAGGTCTTTAACCATTCCATGTATGATTACATGGTTTTTAATCCTTTTGCCATTCTGGTCCTGTTTCTGTGAATACATTCCACTCATGAACATTCATTTCTAGGTGTGGATCTGATAATATATTTAAGATACAGTTGCTCAGTCTCTGAATTAGGAATATTTTGAGAGGAAATTGGAAAGCATTAATACTTGAGAAGTTCTCCCACTAAACACATCCATCAGTAAGACTTTCTAGAAACTAAATTTTTACCCTCTCCCACTTGTAACCTGCATATATCACCTTAGATCATAGAAATCCAAAATCCTTATAATCTCCTGATTTTTACAGTGTTAGATTTGTATAGGCATTACAATCTGATGGGAATTGTCCATGAGTAAACGAGGAGTTGAAGAAGCCTGTGAGACTTCTTTCTTGAATACGAGCATAAAGAGAAGAGAAGAGAAGTGCAGTATGCTAAGTGAGATTATTTGCATGCCTGTTTTCTTGGAAAACTAATCCAGATAATCAATACTCCAGCACCTTGCAGGCACCCGTGAATGCAAAATTCCCATAAGTTAAAATCTCTGCTACCCAGTTTAAAATCCCATTAGAAGCACATGGCAGAAGTTTATGAAATATTTTTAAATATCTATATGAGATAGCAAATCGCTCTTCTTAAATTTCACAGCCCAGCACTACAAAATAGATAGAGCATAAAAATAAAGCTCTTGCTTAAAAGCTATTCAAATATTGCATCTCGATTATAGTTTTATTCTCAGTTCCTTGGGGCTGACTTATGATGATGTTTCCTTAATTTCAGTGTATCAGTGACATCTGTCCCCTTGGATGGGGCCCAGTCACATTTTGGGAGTACTTACAATGAGGTCAAAACTGTACTGTTTACATTTCACTACAATTCAATGAAGTAGTTACTACTGCTCCCATTTTAGGTGAGAAAACCAGGTTTTCTGAGTATGCTAGGTTTATACAAGGGTTGGCGAACTTTTCCTATAAAGGGCCAGATAATAAATTTTAGATGTTCTAGGCTGCAGGGTCTCCACTGCAACCACTCAAATCTGAAGTAGTAGCACAAAATCATACATAGATGATTTGTAAATTTTTGACTGTGGTTGTGTTCTCATCTCTATGACTACTGTAATTTGAATTTCATTTAATTTTCATGCATCATGTAATATTGTTCTTTTTAATTTTTTTTCTAGCCCCTTAAAATGTAAAAACTTTTTCTGTGTGTAAAAAATAGATGGTGGCCTGTAGTTGGCCCACATGCTGCAGTTTGCCAGCTCCTGGCTTGTACTGCTCCTCAATTGCAGAGCTGTATTTTAAACTGATGTCTGGCAGATTCTAAAGCTCAGCACTAACTCGCAGTCTTTCAAAGAGGCAAGGAGTTCACAGTACTTTTATCATTGTTACTAAGACTGTTTAGTTCTAAAATGATAGAGAAACATCCTTTAAATTTGAAAGAGAAAGCAAAAGTAGATGAGATCAGGAGATATTTACCAATTCAGCTTTAAAGATATCCACAGACAACACAGATGATTGCAAAATGAAGATCTTCCTTTATTTTCAGATATCAGTGAATTAAAAACGAATCGATACTTTTTTTAAAAAATGACTTTAGAGAAAATGGGAAGTTCTTTCTAGAAATGAATTGATTTTTAATATTTTTGCATGTGAGCCAGAAAGGTTTTTTTTTCAAACTTCCTATTCACCATACAAATCAAGCTTAGGAAAACTTCAAAAACCCAATCTGGGGAAGCAAGATAGACCCACAAATTGTCGTTAATATATTACTTGCATTGTAGTAAACTTAGCATCTTTAAAGACATGTTAGCATTTGATAGAAAGTAGAAATGGCTATATGTAAGCTTTGTTCTTGGTTCAGTAGGGCTTAATGCTTATTATTTTAGGTTATTTAATTAAATACCACCTCATCAAACCAAAGCTGTGAGGCAGGAAAGTATTGCTAAAGAAGATTCATTAATTTTAATTTACACATTTATATTCCTCCTTCACTTGGAGCACATCTCATAACATATTGTGCAAGATAGTTTTAGGGTGATTTACCACAGAACAGGTGCTAACGTGTTCTGTGATAGGAGCCCTAGGTTTGCTCAATAGGAAGTTTGCTCCAACTATTGCCTAAAACCCTACGCTCTCACATTACTCTTGAGCAATGTTCTCAAGAGTAAAATGAATGGTTCATCTCTTTTAAAGAGTTCATCTTTATTGTATAAATCTTCAGGACATAGCAATACAGATTCTAGCAGGGAGATCAGTCATGGATCTTAAAATCTTGGTACTTGCAATGATAGGTAGTCTATTACTATTTTGCTGTAACCAAGGGGTTGCTAAATTAAAAATAAGAGTGGTTTTGGATATTTTTCTTTCATTATAGCTAAAACTTTCAGATTTTATTGCATACTATTGCATTGTGAAAAATAGGAAAAAAATGTAGAAGTGCTAACCCATCTACCTGCTAACCTAGCTGTAACTGATGTGTTTTAGTTTTTAATAGCATCTGCATCTTAAGCAAATTATTTAAAGTGGGGAAATTGCTGACATGTGAGGGAAATAAAACACCACATCTTAATTTTGTAGACTTTTATTGAATCCATAGTTAATATCGTTTATAAGTCGGGTATTATTTGAAGAGCAGCTAAATGTTTATTTGCCCAAACAAACCAGAATCTTTTTTTTTTAATTTTTCTCTAGATTGTGATACCATTCTTCAGTCTCTTAATCAAAGATATTTATTTCCTCAATGAGGGCTGTGCCAATCGTCTTCCAAATGGCCACGTCAATTTTGAGGTGAGTGTGATGAGGTAGGATGCAAAATTGAAAGTACAGAGAGGGGCAGCTGCTTCAGCACCTCTCCCTGCCAGACAGCTAAAGTGCACTCTGATTCTGGACTTACAGAACCAAGTTTTCTTGCCTGCTATTCTGTAGGAAATTAATGATGCCAAATAGAATAGATTAGCTGTACCATTATTACTTGCAGGAACTTAAGTTAATTTTTACTTTATAACCAGAAAATGAAATTTTATTCAATTAAGGGAATCATATAAGATTAGAAAGCAGATGGATGCATATTAAATTATTTCTTCCAAGCTCATAACTTTTGTGACTCCTTCTGAATTCTTTTCTTTTATTCTTTTCCAGAAATTTTGGGAATTGGCCAAACAAGTTAGTGAATTCATGACGTGGAAACAAGTAGAGTGTCCATTTGAGAGGGACCGGAAGATCTTGCAGTATCTGCTCACAGTGCCAGTCTTCAGTGAAGATGGTGAGTCAGCCATTCAGGCAGAAGTGCCCCGAGCACCCCCCAGCCCTATAATTAGGAAGTTGGTCTGTTAATGGTTGGTGTCTGGTTCCTCATATAGTATGAGGTCTGCCCTCTGACCTCTTCCATCAAAAGACTTTTCTATTGCACAGATAGCTGTATGATTTATGCACAAAATATTTGGCTCAAGTGCCTACATAATAATCACCCTTAAACTGGATGATTCTTTATAATACCAAATCTGCAACTCTTTAGGCACAAATGGAAAATTATTTATTTTTAAATAATAAAAATTAATTATTTATTTTATTCTCATTTGCGCTTGCTTCAATGCATAAAACGGTGTTTCATAGTATGTTCATAGTCATCCCATGACTTGGAAAAAAAAAGTTTGTTGCTACTCCCTGTTAAAAAGTAGTAGAAAGTCTTGACCTGTTAAAATATTGGGGAATTTGAGGCAGAAAAAGTGATTGAATACGTACAGAAAAAAATCACATGGGGAGAGCATTTGTAAAAGGCTTGGTGATTTATCCCGTACATTCTGTTACTATCGGAATTAATAGCACTTAACAATTCCCATGGTAAATTGACAGTGTTCATGATAATGATTGAAGAACATTTTGAACTGTCAGTGAAAGATTAAGCATAATGGGCCTTAAATGTGAATACATGTTAATCTGTTTTAATTATTAGAAAATTAGAACTGTATGCTTGTTTGTTAATTCCATCCTAATCCAAATGTTTGCCCATGAGTTCTGTTTCTTGAAGAGAACAAATCGAAGAATTCAGCACAGTTCCCAATTTGATTCTCCATTTATCAGTAAATTTTAGTCCCTAATATTCATGATACCTACCAATTCCAGAGGGACTTGATTGTTTTTACCTCTACAACTAGGATTAATGTCATGCTTTTTATTTTTGAGGTGAAGATTCCTTATGATTAAAAAAAGAAAGAAAAGATGTTGAAAGGATGAAAAATTGACCCAGAAATCCTAGCTTTTTACCTATGGAGAGGTTTTGAAAACTGGGGTTACCAGAAAAAGATTTCCCTACTTCTTTGTAAAGAACATTAATCTGAGTATATGATAGCATGATGTGGCTTGCAGTTGTGGGCCCTTTTTTTGTGTGTGTGCCTCATAAATGATCTCTTAGTGAATTAAAGTGCCTTTTTGGCCTAGAAGCCCTTGGGTTTTTGTTGAAATGGCCAGTCAGAGGCAAAATGATATTCTGTGTTCTTAATGAAACTTGAAAGCTTCTCAGCCATAATTTGATATAAAGTGTCTGTTTTGCTATAGGGTTTGGCTCAAGTTGAAGAAGGGGGTGGACGTTGGTGGATAATATATTAGTATAGTGCTTCACTGTTAACTGTCTTATTTTTTGGTTGATTATAGCTCTCTACTTGGCTTCTTATGAGAGTGAAGGACCTGAAAATCATATAGAGAAAGAAAGATGGAAGTCTTTAAGGTGGGTCTCAATGAGCTGCCCTCATCTAAAGGAGATGTTGATCTTACTTAAAGGAAGCCACATGCTTTCTCTATGAGGTCTCTGCCAGTCTGTTCTCAATTCTCTGCACCCCAGCTCCTGTTAACCAGATCCTCATATCTTAGAATCCTCATCACCACTACTCAGTTTATTGCCTTTCATTATGTTATACTGGCAGATATACAGTGATTTCTACCATTATTTTATGGAATAAGGAACTAAAATTATCCGTGATATGGTAATAAGAGCATCATCTTGTTTTCCTCATCTAAAAGAGTAGAAGTTCAGGACACATTTCTGAATAGTCGTTCTAACTCTAAAATTTTATTTTACTTGAGATAAAAGAAACCTTTGTAGGAGTTGGTAATGAGTGTGTCATTTAGCCATTGAATCTTAGTCCCCTCTTTGGTTTGAGAGAGAGTTAAGACTTTAAACATAATCCAGAGGTGTTTTCAAATTTTCAGGTTTTACCAATCTATTAGTATTTTCAAACAAAACTAGAAGAGATGAATTTCTATTTTGATCATTTAAGACATTTTAAGGGGCCAAAGCATCCCTGGAATATAGTATGTTATAATGAAAATTGTTGTCTTTAGTGTATTTCTACCAAGAAACTCTAGGAACATGTTCCTTTTTGTATCAGGGTTGACAAGTACATGTCTCTTCTTCCTGTTGTGGTCTCAGAATCTTTGGAGAGCCTTCATTATTCTGCCTATAGGACTCGGTTTCATGAAACAAAATATTCAAGATACACTTGGTTTTGTCTGCTTTTGTTTGTATCAAAGAAAAACTTAAGCCTCCTTCTTTGTACCTGTCATGAGGAAAGTATGAGTATAGGGGCATTGGATTTATTATCCTTAGAACGCTCCTGGTGATAGATAAAGAATTGGAAAAGTTTCATGTATCCCCAGAGACAAACATAAAGAAGTTAGAATCATGGGAATATGATAGCCATACTGGACTGGTACCCAATTCTATTTTCATGAAATTTTGTGCCTACCAGTGGCACATCTAATTTAAACTTTTCATTATTTTATGTTGTTATTAAAGGTTATTTACTGTACTTTTCAATGCCTCAGAGTATAAACCTTGTTGGAAAAAAGATTTGGGAATTACTCCTTTTAGTTATCCTTTTTTGGATGAACTTTTGCCTTCTATGTTTTTCCTCCTTTTAATTCTCCCTTTCTATGGTTTTTAGTGTTCAGTATGGATGCTAAGAACAGCTTAGATATTGTTCTTTTCTTGTAGTTTATTAAAAAGTTGATAAATAGATAAATTGGATATGCATAATTGATATCTGCATTGCCTGTGGAATCCAAACAGATTAAAATAGCCCAACCTACCTCCAATTCTTTTCCCAGTTATTGTTCTTTTATGTCATATTTTGACTAGTGGTTAAATTGGAAGGGTTTGTAAATCAAAAGTTTGCTAGTAGGAACTAAAGCATGAATTGTTTAACCTCTTTCCATATCTGTATGTTATATAACACAATATTTAATAATATTTAACATTTGATTGATTAAAATGTGGCAGAAGAATTTAGTGAATAATTTAGAAACGTGAGGTGGAAAAAAGAGGATGACTCCACCTGCAACAGTACAGTGTACTCAAAATTACATGTTTTTGATGAGGATTCACTGAAGGACTACCAACGGCAAAAATAAAATACGTGGTAGCTAAGGAAATATGTGTATAGACACAGTGACGATGTATTCTTTGTGTCAAAGTCTAGTTTCCATGTTAAATTGTCCTTCAAGGGCCTTGAGCTCCACCAATTCCTTCCCTTCATATCTGTTTTTATGTCATACACTCTGCCTTTTCTATACCCTTCTCGAGACCCATATCCAATGCCTTCCCCTCCTCGACTCATGTGTCTCCTATAAAAAGTTCCCTCCTCAACTGATGTGGCAGTGTTCCTCTCCTGTCACCAGCCATACATTGTTTTGTAGTTCATGTGGTTCTTTCCCTATTGATCTCCAAGCCCTCGAGGACAAGCACAGGTCTCCCTGCTCTCCCATGGCTTTTCAGCCTGTGCCCCTGCAGAGTTGTTGAATGATGTTGGGTTACTGCAGGTATAGACCAAGGCATGGCAACCACACTGAGGATAAAGAATGGAAAAATGGGCTATTGGAATTGGCAAAGCCACATATATTGAGTGGATGCTAAGAGTGATGATTCTAGAATGATAGTGCCTACCTGAAAGCTTGTACATAAGTTAATGTTGAAAGCAAGAAGATATTTTTACCTAGATATTTATCCTGATGGCCCCTAGAGCCATTCTTTGTACACACTTAGGTTCAATAATAGGAATGACAAATATATCTCTGAGGGAAGACAGCTTTCTCATCACATAGTGATAAGTGCTCCCAGTGGTCATGGAATGTATTGTTGAAGATACTGATATCTACCAAATAAACCCATCTGTGGTTAAGATCAGCATAGCACTAACAACTTTTAATCATTAATGCTCTTTATTTCTTGTTTTTCTTTTAATATAAAGCCTCTCAAGGCACAGATTTACCTAGACACAACTCTTTTGCCATCTCCATTAATAAATATGTTTTCAGTGACCAGCAATTTTCTTGAAGGACGTAAAAGCTTGTATCTGCTCCTACTCTTACCCCCATTTTTAAGTATGTAAAATCAAACCTAAACATGGGACAATTGAAGGCTAATTTCATTGTGATGTTAGTTCACTTATTCTGCTGCATTCTTTCTTATAATGTTGTCTTTATTACTCAGGTCAAGCCTCTTAGGCAGAGTTTAACAGCTGAGATACTGACTGCTGCTGCTGCATCATGCGATGATTGAAGCTGGCCTTTGTTTTCCGGCATATCGAACTAGAAAAAATCATGGGGACCCCCCCAGCATCAGCCTGCTCTGGTCAGCAGAGTAAGCTAGCTCACTCAAGAGCAGATGGGGAACTTATTTTCCGCAGCTGACAGATTGACCAGATTTCACGAGACTGAAATGTTCACTGAAGAGGCTCGAGAAAGAATCCTTTAAAGATCTTGGCTGTGCACATGATTCATCTCCTGGAATTTCCATGTGAATCACAGCTCTGCACCTGGATGGAGCTTTCTTTTGTGTGTGTGTGTTTTTTTTATTTGGTTGAACATTTGCTGCTAATGGGACTTGCCCAGCTGAGTGCTGGCGCTTAGGAAGCCCATGTTTCTTTGTTAACTTAAATGAAAAAGGGAGAGGGGGGAGGGGAAACTCCCCTTCATTTAGATCCCCAAACTCAGCTCCATCAGCATTTCCAGAGAGAAGTAAGACTGAATGCTGAAAGTGGAGGTTATTTCCCTTTAGCGTGTGCTGTGTTGTGAATTCTTCTCCTCCCTCTTCCTACAAGGTTTTGAGTTGGCTGCTGGTTAGCAAACTCATTTTTACCCGCGTAAGTTATTTAATATAATAATGAAGCTCAACACTGTGGTAGGAAAATAGCCACTAGGGAAAAAAAAAAAAAAGCAGAGTTTGTCATTGGACTGCTTAATGTTCTAGAAGGACTTTTTGTTTTCTTTGCCCCTCTCAGCTGTTTACACTTGACCACTGTGTGCGACAGATGTGTTTTTCAGTTTTTTGTTACTTAGTTTTCCATGACACCAATTTTTTTTCTTGTAAATTTAAATTGTCTGGCTTTAAGGGTCTTGGAAAAAACCCACAGTATAATTACATTTGAATTTTCTTTAGCAGCCTATTATTTTTCATTACGTTTGGGGTCTGTAGGTGACTAAACATGAAAACAAAGAATATATTGGAAAAGTGACTCACCTCCCAGCAGTGAACAAAACAAATGAAAAATACCTTGCTATTAACACAGTGGTTGATCTAATTGTGAAATAGTTCACCTTGTTAAAGATCTAAATAAGTCTGTAGTTGCTCTCCAAACTTAGCCAATATATTTATTTACTCTAAAAGAAACTGTAGAGTAGTAATCTGTGCTGATGAACAACAACAACAAAAAACAACAAAACACCATGTTACAGACACTTGTATTTGAAAACTTCATGACATGGTTTAAAAAAACAGAGCATGTATGCGTGCTGCACGTCATCTGAGCAGACTTATATGTCTCCAAGTTGTCCCTTTACACCATCAATATATTTTACACTCTGCAGCCAGGAGTTGTGGCGTCTTTATTTTCCTTTATGGATGCAATTGGTGGGGGGCCATGGGGTTGTGGAAGGGGGGCTGAGGCTTTAATTACAGTAGTTCTCTTTTAAAAGAGAACTTTAATTACAGTAGTTCTCTTTTAAAAGAGATTATGGCTAAAAATGAGTCTGTCCTTGAGGAAGTGCCCAGTAGGAGTGCGTGTGCATTTAGTTTTTACAATGAACAATAGTAAGTATTTAATAAATGTACTTGCTGGGCACTTACTGAGTTTTTACATAGATTATCTTGTCATTATTCCACTTTTTAGATGTGGAGACAGGCATACAGAGGTTAAATAATCTGTCCAAGGTCTTATAGCTAATGAGGGGCCCAAAGATTTGAAGAAGGCTTTCTAATTCCAGAACCCAAACTTTGAACCACTACCTCACTGCTTCTCAAGCTTCATCATGCTTGCACATAATCTTGGGGCCCTGTTTACATGCAGATTTTTTTTTTAATTGAGAAATTTTTACACACATATAGTCCAAACTTGGTATACAACCAATGGCTCACAATATCATCACATGCTTGCGTATTCATTACCATGATCATTTTTAGAACATTTGCATCACTACAGAAAAAAAAATAAAAAGGAAAAAGAAAAAAATTCAGACATCCTATACCCTTTATTCCTCCCTCTCATGCCTCACTCATAGACTAACTATAATGTACAAACTCGAAGAAATTAAGTCGAGCATAGATTATCAGTTTGGGGCTTATTGTAAAGAATCCTAGATTGTAAACTCTTATGCGGTCCTGTATTCAGGAGTTGTAACTTATTTCTAAATTCTGAGATGCTGAGCTGTTTGTATATAACCTGGCCTTTCCCAGAAAGTTCAGGTATTTATGTGACACCAGAGACTCTGAGTTAGAGCTCTGAAGCTATGAAAATCAGCATTACCCCATATAATAATTTTAAAAAGTTGAAGAAGTGATCAGACATTGAGTAGAGATATAAATGAAACTGATCTGGATAGGACTGAGGAAAATCAGAACGCAGAATAAAGGTTGATATGGTCCATATTTTAAAACTTCAACTTCTGTGTGAGACCAAAGGGAGAGATGTTTATTTGGTGCAAAACTTATATTTTGGGTAGCCTATTACCTAATTTAACTCGTAAAATTGTCAGTGTGGTCAGTTTAGTTGAATACATAAGTACATGGAATCTTAAATTGGGTACGAGATTTTGTTGGATTGAAAGACAAGCAGATTTTTACTTTGTAGGTGATTTTGTAGGTGATGCTGATATTGCTGGTCCTGGTACTCCAGGCACAGCAAGGTATGTCACATCCACCTCCCTTCCCCTTGCACTGCCTTTCCCTGGCCTCTCTACTGCACCACCCAAAGCTGTAATAGCAGTAACACCCAGGCTGTAACAGCCATCTAGGTCAGGGGTAGGCAAGCTTTAGATCACTGGCCAAATCCAGTTCCCCTCCCCCTCTATTGTAGGGCCCATGAGCAAACAGAGGTTGAAAAAAAATCAAAAGAATAATAATATTTTATGACGTGAAAATTAAATGAAATCCAAGCTTTAGTGTCCATAAATAAAGCTTCATTGGAACGCAGCCACATATTTATCTATGTATTTTCTTACAGCTGCTTCCTGCTACAACAGCAGAATTGGATATTTGCGACTGACACTATATGGCCTGCAAAGCCTCAAATATTTGCTGTCTGGTCCTTTACAGAAATTTGCTGACCTCTGAACTAAGTGGTTATTTTTAGCAGCACAATATTTGTTTATAAAACAACTATAAGATCTCTATTATGGCATTAGTTACCTGAAATGCACTGAAAAAAAAAATATATATATATATACTAAAGTGGTATTTGACCTAAATGTGGTTCTAAGTGTATTTAAAAAAAAGTATTGACACAGTTATCCCTCTCTTATATAGCCTGTTGCTTTACTGTCCTGGTAAGCCAAAAATTTAAACTGTGTATTAACTTATCCATGCAAATCCTTTACTATTCTCCTTTTTATGCCATTTGCATATTTGGGCTACCCAGCAGGCTTAGTGATACATTTATATTTATGGGGCTGGATGGGAACCTTGGAAAATACAAGCATGAACAGCACTAGGCAATGTCTGCAGATTGTGACTCAGAACGCATTTTGTCCAGGCACGCTGTGCACTCTAAACAACAGGCTGGGAGTGGGGGCCAGGAGGGGCCTCAGAACAAGCTGAGTCTAAGTAGGTGAAAGGAGAGTGCACATTTCACTATTTGAAGGATGATAGCTTGCTGTTATTTGAGGACACAGGCCTGAGATCCCCAGGGGTAATTTGCCTTTCATCTAACAAAGACAACGTAATTGGAAACTGGTTGTCTTGCCTTTGTCTGAAGGGTTTTAGCTTTCTATCTCCACCTTACCTGGCTGTGGCACCTCTGCTCAGTTCCTCCCTCTTATACCTTTCCTTCCAGTATTGTTTTACTTTATTCTGTCATTTCTTTTCCTAGCTGTTGCCTGCATGCCTCCTATGTTTGGAATTTCAAGAAAACATAGTCCACCATTGGGGGCTGATTTGCTAAACTATAGGAGAGTAGTGTTGAGCTGTGAATTATTCATGTGCTCTACCTTCCACTTGGGTGCTTTTGTTTACCCCAGTTTCTGTCTCAACAAAAGGTAGTACCTGCCTCTGTCCCTAAACTTGTCTCACTATTCTGATGGAGAATACAGGACTGGGAATACAAAGGAGCATTAGACTAATTTTCTATTGGCGCCAAGAGTTCAAAGGAATTCCTGAATTCGTTTCCTTAAAGAAAAAGATATGGTTAGTGACCTAGAGACTACTCACTAAACATACAAAACTTGAAGATACTTTGGTGGTGACTCTGTTAGCTTTATCCTTAAGTAACTTTAAAAGAAAAGACTTTTGTCAGACTTCGGCTTTTAGAGTTTTAATAGAAAATTGGGGCACCTCTTGGATAGTATCAGCCAAAGATTCTCCTGGGCTTGACTTATCTGATAATCGTCTTGGTTCTCTGCTACATGTAATCAAGAACACTCTAATCAATATAACAAAGATAATGGGGTTTCAGGTTTGTGTATCTACATCTTATACAGGTTAGGGACCTGTCATTCAAAATAGCAAACAATGCTGGGTCCTTGCAAACTATTCTGCTGTCTTAATTCTGCACTTGAGAATCAATGTCTATTAAATGATACATTTTTTTACTTAATACAATGTGGGATTTCCCAGGTAGCCAATTCCCCTTTGTGCTAACAGCCCTCAGAAAGTTTAAATTCTGCACGCCTGAAACCCTGCTTTTCTTCTCTAATATTCTAATAAGAGATTAAACATCCAAATAAGTATAATCACAGTGTGGACAATATGAGGCAGCTGCCTTAGAATATTAATTGTTAATATAGGGAAGTATGAAGACACACATTATCCAACATTTTGGAATTTCTATGTAATAACTCATGGATCACAATTTAGGGAATTAAGAAGGAAAAAGAGAACTCATATTTCTTAGAACAAAGAAAATTATGCCCTCCTGAATGGGTGCATGAAATGAAGTTTGCTTTCTCTTTCCCTTGTCCCTGTGCTGCTGGGAGAAAATGGAAAGTTAGCGTGAAATCATTTTTCTGTGGATGAATCACGTGGGAAAGTAAGTTTAGCATAATGTGTTGTCAACTTGGTTGAGACACGGCAGTTGGAGGAACGTGGGTGGGCATTGCTAAAATTTTCGACAGGTGAGCTGTGATGGGGAGTTAATATGTTTTTTTATTTCAGTAAATATATGTTGAACATATGAGCAAGCCAGTTATTTGCATAGTTATCAGTGGGGATTCATAGGTTTTCACTTTAATTGGTTGAGTAAGTCTTAAATGTACTCCTATGGCATTAGGGTTTTGGAAATGCAGACAATTTTGGTGATCCTGACCCATGCCATGAGTGGCACTATTCATGAGTTGCTTTAAAAACTAATATTATTAATTCAATTGTTAACACTCCCCTGTATTTATTAATTAGTACCTATAATCATGAAAAGAAATCCATCTTTAATAATATGAAAATCTATTGTTAACAAAATACTGGGGCCAACATTATAAAAGGTTCAGGGATAAATTTGAAAGTCTGAGAGCAAGTAGACAAACAGTGGAACTAAGTGCTGAGCCTCACGCTCCTGAGATTTCTGGGACTTTGGGAAGTTGCCCTCCCCTTCTGAACCTCAGTATCCTCATCTGCAATGAATGAGCCTAGACTAATAGGGGTCAAGTGGCCTTTCCAGGTCCAGTAGTCTCTGGTTCTGGAAAGCATTTATTCAGCTTGCTGGGCTGAAAGAATTAGCGAATAAATACTGCATCCTGAACTTGGCCTCCAACCTTGTCTTCCTCCTGCCTTGGCTCCTTTGTGTTTTGTTTAATTGTGTTTGAAGAAGGAAGAGATTAGAGGCTAATTGTTACTTTATCGCAGACAAAGGAGTGATAAAGTCTCCACTCCAGTTGTGTGTCACACAAGAGGATTGCGGTCTTTATTATAGGCAGTAGATAAAGAAAGCATAGTTTCTAAAGACAACGAAAATAGCTTTGTTGTGTAGAATACATCTTTGCCATAGCAGCTGTTGAAATTGTTTATAAAGACAAAATCCTACATAAAGAGCCTGTTCACACCTAGTCATTTACAAGTGAGTCACTATTTGGCTTTGTTCTAGTTTGCTAGCTGCTGGAATGCAACACACCAGAGACGGATTGGCTTTTAATAAAAGGGGATTTATTTTGTCAGTTCTTCAGAGGAATGGCAGCTAACTTTCCACTGAGGTTCTTTCTT